>PVJN01005259.1:0-83578 GCA_004026805.1 Lasiurus borealis | reverse complement strand
TCTTGAGAGACCTTATAAGCATGGTTTTGAACTCTATATCCAGTCGTTTTTTTTCCTCCATTTCTTTTGTTTTTGATCCCTTCCCTTGTCTTGGCATTTTCACTATGTCGGGGAAACTTTTTTATTTGCAAGACCACAGAAGCCTCTGTTGAGCTTGGGATGGGTGGAGTCTCAGGGCTTAAGGGACCACCTTGCCTTCTAGTCGGCCCCGCCCTCCACGGCCCCTGAGTCTCACTTGGCTGGAGCGGTCCTTGTGCGTGCGCGCCCGCAGTGCCTCTAGACCGCTGCCTTTCCAGCTCCCCTGCTCCCCTGCGCACCAGGACCACACTAGTCTAGGTCTCCAGGGTTTCGCCCGAAACGGGCCCAGTGGACTCAGAAGTGGCGCAGTTGGGAGGGTCTGTCTCCCGCCCAGTCGCAAAAACCAGCAGCACAATTAGCAATCTGTTCTCTGTGTGGCGCAGGTGCCCTGTGTGTGCGCGTGCTCGCCACAGTGACCAGACCTCCTATCTTTTGCGACTCCCTTAAATTTCTGTGCACTTCTCCCTTTTCACAGTCCAAACTCCCTCCGTATGAGTTTCAGCTGGATCTGGGGTTTAGTGTCGTAGGATAAGGGGTTTAATGCCGTTGGGGAGTCTCCGTTTCCCTCCCGTCAGAGAAAGCCAGCCAGGTACTCGGGCACCCGCTCTCTCAGCGCGCGCGTCTCTGTACCTCAGCTTTTTGCAGCTCCTCTGGGTCTCGTGAGCCCCTCTCTTTCCTTCTAGCCGTAGAACTTCCACTCAGCCAGCTTTCCTGTGGTTCTGGATGATGTCTGTTCTGTCTTTTAGTTGTAGTTTTGAAATTGTTGTGCGAGGCAGCAGTGTAGGTGTTTACCTATGCCGCCATCTTGGCTCCTCCCCTGTTTCTAGTTTCTTAGGAAATATTCCTAAGAGTGGAATTGCTGGGTCAAATGGGAGTTTCATTTTTAGTTTTTGGAGGAAACTCCATACTGTTCTGCACATCATTGCCAACATTGTCGTTTGTTAATTTGTTGATGATTGCCATTCTGACAGGTGTGAGATGATATCACATTGTTGTTTTGATTTGCATCTGTTGGATAATTAGTGACTTTGAGCATGTTTTCATGTGTCTCTTGGCCTTCCTTCAGTCTTCTTTCAAAAAGGTTTTATTTAGGTCCATGGACCATTTTTTTATTGAATCATTTATCTTCCTTATATTAACTTGTATAAGTTGGCTGTACATGTTGGAGATTAAACCTTTATCAGTGATAACACTTGCAAATATATTCTCCCATACAGTGGGCTTTCTTTTTATTTTGTTGATGGTTTCTTTTGTTGTGTAAAAGTTTTTTATTTTGATGTAGTCCTATTTGTTTATTTTTTCTTTAGCTTCCATTGCCCTTGGAGCAGTATCAGTGAAGACGTTTTTTCGGCATATGTCTGAGATTGTGCTGCCTGTGGATTCCTCAAGTATTTTTATGGTTTCCCGTCTGATGTTTAAGTCTTGTATCCATTTTGAGTTTATTTTTGTATTTGGTGTAAGTTGGTGGTCCAGTTTCATTTTTTTGCATGTATCTGTCCAATTTTCCCAACACCATTTATTGAAGAGGTTCTCTTGGCTCCATTCTATGTTCATGCCTCCTTTGTCAAATATTAATTGAGCATAGTGGTTTGGGTGGATATCTGGATTCTCTATTCTATTCCATTGGTCTATTTGTCTGTTCTTGTGTCAGCACCAGGCTGTTTTGAGAACAGTTGCTTTGTAATATAGCTTGAAATCTGGTATTGAGATTCCACCTACTTTATTCTTTTTTCTCAGGATTGATGTGACTATTCATGGTCTTCTTTTGTTCCAGATGAATCTTTGAAGAGTTCTTTCTAGGTCTGTGAAATACGTCATTAGTATTTTAATAGGTAGTGCATTGAATCAATAGATTGCTTTGGGTAGTATGGGCATTTTAATGTTGTTGATTCTCCCAATCCATGAGCATGGTATGCTCTTCCATCTGTTTACATCTTCCTCTATCTCTTTTTTCAGTGTCCTGTAGTTTTCTGCATACAGTATAGGTCTTTTACATTCTTAGCTTGGTTTATTCCTAGGTATCTTAATTATTTTGGTGCAATGGTAAATAGGATTGCTTTTTCAGTCTCTCTTTCTGTAATTTCACTATTAGTGTATAGAAATGCCACAGATTTCTTGGCATTAATTTTGTATCCTGCTACATTGTCAAATTCATTTCTTAAGTCAATCAGTTTTTGGATGGAATTCTTCAGGGTTTTTTATGTACAGTGTCGTGTCATCTGCAAATAAGGACAGATTTACTTCCTCTTTTCCAATTTAGATGCCTTTCATTTCTTCTTGTTGTCTAATTGCAATGGCTAATACTTCTAGTACTATGTCAAACAGGAGTGGTGAGATTGGGCATTCCTGTCTTGTTCCTGTTCTTAGGGGAAATGGTTTTAGTTTTTTTCCATTGAGTATGATGTTAGCTTTGGGTTTATCATATATGGCTTTTATTATGTTGAGATATAAACCTTCTATTTCCACCTTGTTGAGAGTTTTTATCAAGAAAGGGTGTTGGATTTTCTCAAATATTTTTTCCGCATCAATTGATATGACTGTGATTTTTATCTCTCAATTTGTTTATGTGATGTATCACGTTTAATGACTTGTGGATATTGTACCATCCTTGCATTACTGGGATAAATCCTACTTGGTCATGGTGTATAATCTTTCTGATGGACTGCTGGATCCGATTTGCTAGAATTTTGTTTAGGATTTTGGCATCTATGTTCATGAGGGATATTGGTCTGTAATTCTCTTTCATTGTGTTATCTTTGTCGGGTTTTGGTATTAGGGTGATGCTGGCTTCATAGAAGGTGTTTGGAAATTTTCCTTCTTCTTGAATATTTTGGAATAGTCTGAGAAGGATAGGTTTTAATTCTCCCTTGAATGTTTTGTAAAACTTTCCTGTGTAGACATCTGGTCCTGGGTTTTTGTTTGCTGGAAGCTTTTTAATGACGACTTTAATTTCCTCTATAGTTATTGGCCTATTGAGATGTTTAGATTCTTCTTGATTGAGTTTTGGAATGTTATATTTTTCTAGGAATATGGCCATTTCCTCAAGGTTGTCCAATTTGTTGGAATAGAGTTGTTCGTAGTATTTTTCTTTTTATAAATTTTTTAAAATATATTTTATTGATTTTTTTTTACAGAGAGGAAGGGAGAGGGATAGAGAGTTAGAAACATTGATGAGAGAGAGACATTGATCTGCCACTTCCTGCACATCTCCTACTGGGGATGTGCCCGCAACCATGCCCTTGACCGGAATCAAACCTCAGACCTTTCAGTCTGCAGGCTAACACTCTATCCACTGAGCCAAACCAGTTTCGGCCATAATATTTTTTCACAATCCTTTGTATTTTTGAGGGGTCTGTTGTTATTTCTCCTATTTCATTTTTTATTTTGTTTGTTTGGGTCTTCACTCTTTGCTTCTTAGTGAACCTCGACAGAAATCCATCAATCTTGTTTATCCTTTCAAAGAACCAGCTCTTGATTTTGTTTATCTTTTGAATTGTTTCTTTGGTTTTTATTTCATTTATCTCTGCTCTGATCTTTAATATTTCCTTACTTCTGCTTATACTGGACTTTTCTTGTTGCTCTCTTTCTAACTTGTTGAGTTGTAGAGTTAGGTAATTTATTACTATTGCTTCTTGTTTTTTGCAGTTGGCATGTAGAGATATGAACTTCCCTCTCAAGACTGCTTTCACTGTGTCCCATAAATTTTGTATTGTTGTGTTATCATTGTCATTTGTTGCCATGATTTTTTTTATTTCTTCCTTGATCTCTCTGGTTACCCAATTGTTCTTTAATTGCTTCCTGTTTAGTCTCCATGTGTTTGATTTCTTTATATTGTTTTTATTGCAGTTGATTTCCAATTTTATGCCACTGTGGTCTGAGAAAATGCTTCATATGATTTCTATATTCTTGAATTTGAAGAGACTTTCCCTATGACCCAATATATGGTCGATCTTTGAAAACAACCCATGTGCACTTGAGAAAAATGTATATTCTGTGGCTTTGGGATGAAATGTTCTGAAGATGTCAGTTAATTCCATCTGGTCTAAGGAGTCATTTAATATTGATGTTTCTTTGCTGATTTTTTGTTTAGAGGATTTGTCCAGTGGTGATTGTGGGGTACTAAATTCTCCTACTATGATTATATTGCTGTCAATCTCTTCCTTGATATCCTCCAGGAGATTTTTGTGTATTTAGGTGCTCCTGTATTGGGTGTGTATATGTTTACCAGAGTTATTTCTTCTTGTTGGATTGTTCCCTTTAGTATTATGAATTGGCCTTCCTTATCTCTTTTATGTCCTTCACTTTGAGATCTAATTTGTCAGAAATAATGTGGGGAGCTGCCCCAGGCATACGGGGTACCAGAGACTTGAAAGCAGGCTCTGGACATAGCTCTCTGCTTTCTCACCCTTCAGTTTAATAAACAAGAATTCTAAATGCAAAGTCTAGACATAGCTCTCTGCTCTCTCACCCTTCAATTATTAAATGGAGATGTGAATGCAGAGTTTAGACATAACTAAACAGCTTGGCTGAAAAAATGTTGATGCCTATGTGCAAGATCTTGCAAGGTCTTGATTACTTAGAAGGTCAGTGACTGTGTTTCCAAATACATACCTGATTTGTGTAACTCCCTCCTCTGCTTGTGCTTAAATACTATGCTGGAAATAAACTCGGGGCTGCAGACTCAAGTCTCAGACCTCCCAACTCCATCTTTTCTTGTCTGTCTTTTTCTTATCCTCACCCCTCAATCAGGTACTGTTCGATTGCCAGCAGGCTCCGGCAGGGTGGCGCCCTAACAAGTGACCCGGAAACATGGCAGAAAGGTAGAGGACACTACCCAGAAAACAGAGGACACGTCCGGAATAAGGTAGGACCAGGGGGCAGTGAGTGTAATCGTTGGGAGTAACAAAATATGGGGCAAGGGAGTAGCCGAGCACTGTTCATTCAAGTTCTTAAGAATATGCTTCGTTCTAGAAACATGAAATCGGGGCAGAAACAGTTAGAAAAATTTTTATCCTTTATAGAGGATGTGTGCCCCTGGTTCCCTGAAGAAGGGACAGTAGATCTTGAAACATGGAAGAGTAGGAAAAAATCTGCAGGATACTATTCTGCCCATGGGCCAGAGAAGGTCCCAGTGGACACCTTCTCCCTGTGGAATTTTATTGGAATTGCTTAGATCCAAGACATGAGGGACATCGATGCTCTGAGGGTCTGGTACAGGAAAAAAAGGTTGGAAGAGGAGAAAGACTTAAATCCTACTGCTCCACAGTAGACTTGATGCCATCCCCTCCTCCAGGGACCCCACCCTAGCCACAGCCCTACAAGGAAAACTGTAAAAGAAGTAAAAAAAAAAAAACTCAGAATGTCTGATATATAAATGTAAGTGTGAGTCTGTGTGAAAGATAGTGCAAACCCTATTTTAGGGGGAAGACAATAGAGAACTTTTAATTGCTTCTCTTTGATTTATAATTTTGCTGTGTTAGCCTAAAATTTTGGAATTCTGGAGTTAATGTAAAGGTTCCCAATCCAGGGAAATTTAAACAAAAGCTTGTTGGATTAACATTAGTCATAATTAACTGCTTTGTAGTCTGCCTTTTTCAGCCCTGCTATGATCCCGAGAACTGCAAATTGCCTACCCTTTGTGATAGATTTACAGTGGGTCTCTGTGGGAGGAAGAGAGCTAAAAACTGCTCCGGAGCTAATGGAAGAAAGGGTAGAGGTGGTGGAATTAACTCTCAGCCTGCTGAGATAGAGAAGCCCTAGGCTAGGAGACAGGGGGTGGTTGGAGATATCAGAAGAGGTGAAGGTTGAGATCTTTTTGGGCCTTAGAGTAAAGAAGGAAAATCTAGGAGGGAGAGCAGTTGTTCCTTAAGTGTAAAAAGCATGGTTATACGGGATCTCAGATTGCTTGCCTTATTTCCCCTGCTAAAGACAGAGTAAATGGTTAATGCAGAAGAAGAAGTGGGAGAGGGCATCAGCGAGGACAGCAGGGAGAGATAGGTTTTTGTTGATTTTGCTGGCTACAACCTGCTCTGCAGGCATCCTTGGTTTCTTGCTTATCTGAACTATGCTACTACAAAACACAGTGGATCTTCTTCTGCCCCATTTCCTTCTTTTTAACCCTTCCCATACACATAAAGAAAATCTCATTGTCCAATCTGGCAGGGTGGGGTTACTGGATACATCTTGGGCAGTGATGGAATATTCAGCAAAGGAACTTTAAGCTCAGAAATTCTGGCTATTTCAAAGAATAAGGAATATTGAGTAGAAGGTCTGAGGCACGGTTATGCATTTTTAAAGGACATAGAATGAAGGTTTAAAGGCTAATTTGGAAGTGTAAATGTAATAAAGGATTGTGTATGTACTAAGGAGAAGAGAAATGTTATAAGGAAATCAAATAATAAAGACCAGTAAGCCAGGAAGAGTAAATAATTTGCATTTTGCCTCCCTAAATAGAGGGTAGTTATGCCAAAATACTTATAGAGGGACTGATAAAAAAAAAACTAACAGTTACTGTTTGTTATAATACATTAAAAAAAATTCAGGTCAGTATATTTTTCTCCTTATACAATTCCTCTGAAATTTGGCAATACTTAATAAGTAAGTCATGGCAATACATTTCTTTGCATAAATTCAATAAGATCAATTTCCAAAAGTAGTTTTATTAACCAGAAACTTTGTAGTATCATGTTTTAAAGAGCCCTGCCTAAACTCTGAACACTTAAAGCCAGTAAGAGTGCCATGGAGAAAGTCTGGTATCCTGCTTGGTAGCCCTGAAAATACCTGGTGCTAGAGTGTCAGGACAGGCTTACCTGGACTCTAGCTCAAGGCAATGATATAGTTGATCAGGCTAGAAGAGTTTTGTTCACCCAAGAACGATTGGCAGAGCAATCTCATGCCATATATCATCAGAATAGTAACAGCCTCAGATTTCAGTTTAAAATTACCAGAGAGGCAGCTAGACAAATAGTTAAACAATGTCAATCCTGCCCAGAATTATTCTCAGTACCACAACTAGGAATCAATCCCCGAGGCCTACTGTCCAACCATTTATGGCAAATGGATGTAACTCACATACCTAGTTTTGGAAAATTAAAATATGTACATGTTACTATTGACACATTTTCTGGGTTTATATTAGCCACTTTACAATCTGGAGAAGCGAGCAAGCATTGCATTGCTCATTGCTTAAAATGCTATGCCACCATGGGACAACCTAAGAGTATAAAAACTGATAATGGGCCTGGTTATACTGGAAAGAGGTTCCAAATATTCTGTACACAGTTAGGAATAATTCATAAAACTGAAATTCCTTATAACTCTCAAGGACAAGGAATTGTGGAAAGAGCTAATAGCACTCTATAGCAGCAATTGCAAAAAATAAAAAGGGGGGAGCTGTACCCCTTGACACCACAAAATTACCTTAATCATGCCTTATTTATTTTAAATTTTTTAAATTTGGATTCTAATCGAAAATCTGCAGCTCAGAGATTTTGGTGTACCACCACTCAGAATACCTATGCACAGGTCCGCTGGAAGGATCCTCTTACCGGACAATGGCATGGGCCCAATCCAGTACTAATTTGGGGGCGAGGGCATGTTTGTGTTTTTCCACAGGATGCTGAAGGTCTGCACTGGCTCCCGGAAAGGCTGGTACGCCAATCAGGACCAGAGCTTGGAGGGGAAAATGAGGAAACTACGGCTGAATGATCCTGAACATCCAGAGCCCATGGCCTCCACCAAGAGGGCGGAATTACCCACTTGGGGACAATGTGACTAAGATATCAATCCATGGACTTAATCTCAGTTTATGTGACTGGATACCTGCAAACAAGAATAACCCCCAGGACTCCATACAAGAATTTGTAGAATGACTATGGACTATGGATCATAAGGTTTATCAGACTGACTTTTGGAAACTAGGTGTTGGTTTGGGAACCATTTTTACTCCTTCCAAAGGGTCTAAGCAACTACAGCTGGGAGGGCTCACAGCTTGTGTTCCTGAGTCATATGCCTTACTGGGGGAAAATGTTACTATTAATGCTCATGACTTTGTATATAATGTCTCTTGTGAAAAATGTAATCTTACTAATTGTGTTACCTCTGTAGAAGATAATACTAAGGTTGTGATACTGTATCTTAATCCAGCATTAACTATGGTTCCAGTAAACATTTTGTACCATCCTTGACTAGTTTTCAACATCTCGCTATTATGGTGATGGAACTTGTAGGTCTTGTAGGGATAATCTTATGCTCTGCTCCACTGTTTCTCCGTATGATTTTAAACAATATTGGCGTAGTGAAAGCAGCTTTGCATTCTACTAATTTACAATTGAGAGCTCATAAGAATTCTCCTGTTTATTAAAAAGAGAAGGGGGAGGTGTGGGGAGCTGCTCTGGGCATACAGGGGTACCTGAAACCTGAAAGCAGGCTCTGGACATAGCTCTCTGCTTTCTCACCCTTCAGTTTAATAAACAAAAATTCTAAATGCAAAGTCTAGACATAGCTCTCTGCTTTCTCACCCTTCAATTATTAAATGGAGATGTGAATGCAGAGTTTAGACATAACTAAACAACTTGGCTGAAAAAATGTTGATGCCTATGTGCAAGATCTTGCAAGGTCTTGATTACTTAGAAGGTCAGTGACTGTGTTTGTAAATATGTACCTGATTTGTGTAACCCCCTCCTCTGCTTGTACTTAAATACTATGCTGGAAATAAACTCGGGGCTGCAGACTCAAGTCTCAGACCTCCCAATCCCATCTTTTCTTGTCTGTCTTTTTCTTATCCTCACCCCCTCAATCAGGTACTGTTCGATTGCTGGCAGGCTCCGGCAAAATAAGAATTGCTACCCCAGCTTTTTTTTTTTTTTTTCATTTCCATTTGTCTTCCATCACTTCACCCTTAGTCTGTGTGCATCTTTTTTTCTGAAGTGGGTTTCTTGTAGACAGCAGATATATGGGTCATGTTTTCTTATCTAATCTGTTACCCTATGTCTTTTCAATGGACCATTTAATTCGTTTACATTTAAAGTTATTATTGATAGATACTTATTTGTTGCCATTTTTATTATTTAACCCTGTGTTCCTTCTTTGCTCCCTATTTATTTATTTTTCTTTTTCTTTTCTTTTTTTTTTTTTTTTACAGCAGACCCTTTAACATTTCTTGCATTGCTGGTTTAGTTGTAATAAATTCCCTTAGTCCTTTTTTGTCTGTGAAGCTCCTGATTTCACCTTCAGTTTTGATTGAAAGCCTTGCAGGGTACAGTATTCTTGGATTCACACCCTTCCTTTGCACTTCTTTGTATATTTCATTCCATTCCCTTCTGGCCTGATGAGTTTCAGTTGCTAGTCTGATGGGGGTTCCTTTGTAGGTAACTTTCTGTCTCTCTCTGGCTGCTTTTAGATCCTTATTTTGTTGTTGATGTTTGCCAATTTAATTATAATGTGCCTTGGTGTTGGTCTTTTGGGGTTCATTTTGCTTGGGACTATGTGAGCTTCTGGAATTTGTGTGAGTTTTTTCTTTCCTATATAAGGGAAGTTTTCTGTCATTATTTCTACAAACAGGTTTTCTATTCCTTGCTCAGTTTCCACTCTTTCTGGACAGAAAGCGGTATACCAAAGGTGGAGATTTATTGAAGGACAAGTACTGACTCGTATGTGGGGAGAGGGAAAGAGTTTCACAGAACACACTACCACATAGGGAGGGGTATAGGGTCCCCTAGATATTATTTTGGATACTGGAGTTAGTGATAAATGAAGTATTGTCCTTCAAACAATTGCCTGTGTTTCAGTTTTCTTGAGAGAAGAGTGGGTCATCCAACTCATCCCAGTTTTCCAAGGGCTTTCCTAGATTTGTCTCTGAAAGTATCATATCCCAGGATCCCTCCCTCCCCCACCGCTAACACACACAGCGCTTGGCAATTCAGGATGGTTGGTCCCTCTAGAGTAGAGTCTGTGTCTTATCTCTATTCCAGATATCTAGTATTATATCTGAATCAGGGTAAATTTTGAGAATGGATGGTTGGGTGGGTGAATGTACATGCTTCCTTTGGAAACTTTTCAGAATCTAGAGGAAAAGAAAATAAACATTTAGCTCAAACACTCTGCAAAAGTCTATAGTAAAGGGCTGGGAGAGAGGAGGTAGCTTTCTAGAAGTTTAAGGTATTAACATTCTCTTTGTTCATTTGTAAGGTTGAGCTGGAGTATTCTACAGACTCAGAGGAGAATGATTGGCCACTGAACAAAACTCCCAGCTAGGATGATGAGTGTCAGGATGAATTGGCACAGAAAATTCTTATTCTGCTTTGCCAGTCACTGAGATTAATATCCTCCAGCTATATCCTCTGGGGGGTGGGGGAGCTCAAGATATGAATTAATATTTTCAAGACCTTACTTTGGGGAGGGGGAATGTGACAAGTTTTGAAGCTATTGCATGGAGGAAAGTTGTGTAGACGTGAGAAAATAGCCAGAACTTTATAATAATTACATCTAATTATATTTTTAATGATTTCATGGACAGAATATAGCTAATAAAATCTCATTTACGTTTTTTTTTTCCCTTCTCAGATCCCTATGGAAAGCAGTCAAAATTTTCATTTCATTATTTTAAGTGTTGTTATTTAAGTCTCTCCCCATGTTTATGATCTCCTCACATTATAAAAACAGCTCTTGCCAAAACCGGTTTGGCTCAGGGGATAGAGCATCGGCCTGCAGACTGGAAGGTCCCAGGTTCAATTCCAGTCGAGGGAATGTACCTTGGTTGTGGGCACATCTCCAGTGAGGGGCATGCAGAAGGCATCTGATCGATGTCTCTCTCTCATCGATGTTTCTAACTCTCTCCCCCTCTTTCTTCCTCTCTGTAAAAAATCAGTAAAAAATATATATTTAAAAATAGCTCTGATACCAACCATCAGTATGTTTTGACCAGTAGTTAGAGCCCTTAATATTTCAGTAAGATATTGCTTTGGATATGTCCACTCTATTTTCTTGTCTTTTTCTTGTGACTTTCTTAAAGATCATAGTCCATGATGGATAGAACTTTAGTCATTGCCCCACCAAGACCTGGGAAAGATGGAATCTTCCTAGTGTTCATCTTCTGAGGCTCTCTAGAAGATCTGGGGTGGAGAAAGCAAATTGAGATTTTTAAACTCCTCTTCCTTGCCTCCTTTATTCTAGAAACAAGTACCTAATCAGAAAAACTGCCTGCCTCTGTGCTTGGATTGCCCTATAAATCTAAAATTAATGTTGCAAGGATCAAATGGGATAATATAAGAAATCTCTTAGCACACTGTCTGATACAAATGGGCTTTTGATAAAGCAGTTGACTCCCTCTTCTCCTTTAAGGAAAGAACTATACATTATTTATTTATTTTTGGATCTCCAGCATGGAGCTTGGCATGCAGTGGACCTCAAATGTTTGCCAAGTTGAACTGTGAAAGAACCATGGTCACACCGGGAGATGTTAGGCAAAGGCTCAATTATGCCGACATGGTGTAAAACAGAAAACAGAAAGAGAAGGCTGGCACGAAAGCATTTGCAGAGTTAAATACAAGACATGTCCAATTTATCATTTCTGTCTTTACTGATTCTGTACTATGTCTTTTCTTCACATTTTTGTTCACATTGCACCACTGCCATATTTGTATCCTGGAATTTTCATATAATATTTATCCTTTATCACTCCAACTGGATTATAAATTCCTTAAATCCAGAGAATGTGCCTTATGTATTTGTATCTCCTATACCTAGAGTAATTCTTGGCATATAAGTACTCACTTGATTTAAAAAAAAAATAGTTGATCTATTTTCACTTACTTTGACATACCTTTTGTGAAAAACTTCTACCTAAAATAAATCTTTTTTTTTCTTTGAGAGACGAAGGAAAGGAGAGAGAGTGCTAGAGAAAAACTTTAATCAGTTGACTCCTCCATACATCAGGACCAGGCATCGGACACGAAACCTGGGTATTTGCTCTGACCAGGAATTGAACCTCCAAACTTTCGGTGTACAGGACGATATTCCAACCAACTGTGCCATACCAGCCAGGACTAAAATGAATCTTTATTTTCAACATAATTAGAAGTTCTTTTAAGGGTGTAAGCCATGTGTCTCCTATAGGGCCTAGCACAGTGTTGGACTCCCAGTGGGTGCTAACTGCATATTTAATTGATTAATGCATATTTTCCCAAAATAGAGAAATGTCATTCCACATCATAAAGAACATTTCTGTGTGAGCTAAAAATATATGAGGTTCTGATATGGTCTTTCAATGTCATGCCCTATCAGATAAAATTTGATTCCAATAAAACCAAAGAACAAATATAATTTTCTTCTGAAAAAATAGAATAAAATGATGTTACTCTTTTCATAAAATAAAAAAGCAACAGATCACCCCAAATCCTACAATACAGAAATGATTAGTGTTAATATTTAGTGAACATCATTTCAGGCACCTCTGTGTGTACTTATTCAGAAAAGAGATGGATGACTGTGTAGATAACAATGATTTTATGAAAATAGGATCATAATGTGCAAGCCAGTTTTATTAAAAAAAAGTACTCAATCTAATTTTACTTGAATTTAACAGGAGACTGAAATGAAACCAAAGGAATTTCTAACTTTTAGATAAATATTATTTCACCTCAAAATACTGACTCTACACTATGAAAGATAAGATTACATTGTTATATCTCCTCTCATCTGCTCTCCCCCAAGCTCCAGGTTTTTATTAGTGATATCACTACTCTGTCAATACTGTTAACTATTACATGGTGCGCACATATATATATAATTTATTTATTAATGTGTTACATGTATACATATCTTCCCATTGTCCCCCCTCCCAGGCATACCCTAACCCTCCCCAGTGTCTTGTGTTCATTGGTTATGCTTATATGTATGCATACAAGTCATTTGGTTAATCTCTTATCTACTCTACCTCGCCTAAACCTTCCTGCTGAAATTTGACAGTCTGTTAGATGCTTTACTGCCTCTGTATCTATCTTTTTGTTCATCAGTTTATAATGTTCTTTATTTTCCACAAATGAGTGAGATCATGTGGTGTTTCTCCTTCATTGACTGGCTTATTTCACTTAGCATAAGACTCTCCAGTTCCATCCAGGTTGCTGCAAATGGTAAGAATTCCTTCTTTTTTATGGCGGCATAGAATTCCATACATGGTGCTTTTCTACTAGCATCACTCTAATTATATAGCAGGTGTATATGTAGTATAAATATTTATTTACTTAAATGAAATCAGTTTTCCATCTGTATTGTTTTACCGTGATTTATTTATTCCCAGATTTTTAAGTTTTATTTTTATCTTGGTTGGCTGGATTTTGGAGAAGGTTTTATGACTGCTGTATTCCCCAAGATCTGGCTGTAATGTTTTTATTTGAAAAAGTAGTTTGCTAGGTATGATATATTTGAGACTCACATAAACTTTCTCGCAATATTTTCCAGACCTGTTCCATTGTCTTCTGGTATTGAATAGCGCTGTGAAGTCTGGAGCCAAGCTGATTTTTCATTCTTATACAGGTTGCTTTTTTTGTATATACACCTGGAGAATCATGTCTTGATGTTCAAAAGCTTACTAACAATAGGTCTCAATATCAGTTATGCTTTTTAATTTTTTTGTTGAGCACAATATATCCTTTTTGTCTGCAGATTTAGTTCTTTCATTTTAGGGATAATTTTATCTATTGTATTCCTAAATACCTTTTCTGCACAATTTGTTGAATTATCCATAGACTTTAGGAACCTTACCCAGCCTAGTTAATTTGTCTTCATTTTCATGACTATTATACTACCTATAATTGAATTAATAGCTTTATACTTTAGCTTTGATTCACTATGATTATCACAATATTTTCTTTCATGTTAGTGATTCTATTTTCAGTTGTGACTATTTTGAGCTATACTGTTTCTAATTAATTTATTAGTTCTGAAATAGTATTGTTTTGGTTCTTTGCTTAATTCTGCCATATTCTCATTCTATTGTTTATTATCTTATCTTTGTATTCTGTTTATTGAATTCCTGTCGAATTCTACATGTCAAACACTCAGAATCTCAAAATTTTCTTGTGTTTATTGGGTTATGTATTCTTCCACATATTTTTTTAAATTGGACATTTATTAAGATAATTGTAACTTCACATGAAGTTGTATTATAAAGGAAGGTACCATGCACACTTTACCATTTCCCCAAAATGTGACATCTTGCAAAACTACAGTAATGTGCCCCATAATGATGTTTCAGTCAAAGACAGATGACATACACAACAATGGTCCCATAAAGTTCTAACAGAGCTGAGAAATTCCTATTGCTTAGTGAAGTAGTAATCATCTTAACACCATGCACAATGCATTACTCAAATGTTTGTGGTAAAACATATGTAGACAACCCCACTGAGCCTATTTTTATACTGTTTAGATACACAAATACTCACCATTGTGTTAACAATTACCTATAATATCAATACAAAAACACATTTGTATTCTAGGAGCAATAGGCTATCCCATACAACCTAGGTGTGTAGTAGGATATATCATCTAAAATTATGTAAGTGATATTCATCCAGCATCAAAACTGCCTAACAAGGCATTTCTCAGAATGTATCCCTGTTGGTAAGTGACACATGAATGGATAGTACAACTCACAACCAGAATGCTGACATCAATACTATTTATACATTTCATTCAGATTTTCCCACTTTCACTTACACTCATTTGTGTACATGGATTTACTTTTTTGCAATTTATCACATGTACAGGTTTGTGTATCCACAACCATAGCAGAATACAGAACAGTTCCAACACCACAAGATCCCTTGTGTTGCCCTTTTATAACCACATCTGCCCACCTGATCATACCATCCCTAACTCCTGGCAACCAGTAGTTTGTTCTCCATCACTATAAGTGTCATTTTTAGAATGTTATATAAACTTAATCATACGATTTAGACATTGGCTCTTTTCACTAAGCATAATTCCCTGGAACTTCATCCTAGTTATTGTGTGTATCAGCACTTTGTTGCTTTTATTGCTAAGTAGTATTCCATGGTATAGATGTACCAGAGTTTATTTAACCATTCACCCATTATAAAAGTCTGGGTTGTTTTTAGTTTGTGGCTATTTTGAGGAAAACTGCACAGGTTTTTGTGTAAATATAAGTTTTCATTTATCTGGGAGAAAAGCCCAGAACTGCAATTGTTTGCTCCATATGGATTTAATCTCTTGTTTGCATGCTGTTTCTTTCCTTTTCTGCTTTAGTTGTAGTTGTATGTCATTTCTTTTCCCCTTGCTTGTGCTTAATATGGGCCAGTCTGTCTTTGATATCATTTGGTTGAATTCTCCATGACATCCTTCCTAGTGTATCTAGAAATCTTTTTGTATACCCCTCCAAGGTCTTGTTTGCAAGCAGAATGTTCTGTTCAAGCCTTTATTCTATATCCTTCAGGTAAATTGTGGGAAGGGAACACTCAACTAAAATTGTGCCTCTCTTGCTGAGGGGCACAGACTCTGATATCCATTTTATTAAATGTCCGTACCTGGCTCATTTCCATCTACCAGAGATATGTTCCACTCCCAAAGCTTTGGCTCAATACTCCTAAGAAATAGGGAAGTAGCGAACCTCCAGAAAATGGCAAGCAAGCCCTGACAGTACACCCTGCCTTGGCTGAGATTCTGCAGTAATATGTTGGGGCTTCTTCTTTTGAAGGTTATTTTCTGTACTCTTCCCCAAATGTTCTATTTCTCAACCCCTCCTCCCACTCATTCCAAATCCCTGTTGACTACTCTCCAAATTGATGAGGTTTAGTGATAACTGATAGGATTTTGTTGACTTGCCCTTTCCCCTAAGTGTTGTTTCTAGGAATGGGAACAGAGTTAGAAATCTTGTAACACTGCCCTAAGATCTTTAACTTCTTTCCTTGGCTGCCACTTTTTGAAATTTATATTGTGGAGCTTCACTGTTTTTTTCTTGCTTATTTGTGGATGATAAAATTGTTTGTTTTTTTATTATGATTTATCCTTGTTTATTTTGTTAGTTATTTAGCAACAGTGAAAAGGAACTGAGTAAGAGTTTGTAGGTCAGATTTATTCTATCAGCGTTTCCAGGAAATCTCAGATGTTATTTTATTTTTTAACACCACTTTTGTTCTGAAGAGCCTGAGGCTAGAGAAGGACAGCAGTTTTAGGAAAGCAAGGAAGTATAACAGAGTTGAGTAGTCACTATGTCCAGGACCAGGAAAGGAGAACATAAGTTGGGAAAAGTTGGCATGGCACTCCCAAATATGAAACTGACCCATGATCTATAACTGAAAAAAACTTCCTTTCTTTCATTCCCTTTCCCAACTATCAAATTCTCTCAATTTGCCTCCAAATTCTCATGTATGTCTCTTCCTGTCTATCTTACTGTTACTACTTTTAGTAAAGCCCTCATTTCCCTCTGGATTTCTCAAATATTTTCCTAATAGGCTCCATGCCTCCAGTTTCTGTTCCATATTGGCCATCTTCCCCACTTCTATGGTAAGCAGGAGCTGGATATTGCCGGGTCTTATCTACTGTGCTGAGAAAGCTAAGTATATCAGCACAGTGAGTAGTTTTTCTAAAACATCACTTTGTGTATACCCTCTCCATTTAAAGGCCAGCTAGAAGCTAACACTTACATGATACCAAGAACATTCTGATTTATTTTTCCATCTTCAAACCTTTGAGGTAGTTATAAATTATCCTTATTTTATATGTGAGGAAACTGAGGCAAGGGAAGTCCAATCATTTTCCTAAGGCCACATAGCTTGTGAACTCAAGAAATGGGATTAAAATGCTGGCTGTATGGCTCTAGTGCCATAGTCTTAAATCACCTTATAACATTGCCTCCATACAGTGTTCTTCATCATCAGCCATCTGAATGACCTTTGTAGCCGTATTATTCTCTCATCTCCACCCAAACACTAACATTTTGGCTACATCAAACTATTCAAAGTTCCTTAAACACACCATGATCTTTCACACCTCTGTCCCTTTTCACATGTTGTTCTTCTCATGGACCACTCTCACTACCCCCTACTGAACCTTCTTTGTCAACTCCTGTTCATCATTTTTTTTTCCTGCTGTTTTTTTGTTGTTGTTTGCTAAAGTGAAAATATATTTTTGTAATTCCTGGTTTGCCCTGCAGTGAGGCCCCATTGCCTATAAGATATACTCAGCTTTCTCAGCATAGTAGATAAGACCCTGAAAGTTCCAGCCCCTGACTACTCTCTTTTAATTTTCCACGTCACAATTCACATGATACCCGTATCAAATGACTTGGAGTTTTCTAAACATGCCATTTGGTTCCACGCTTCTACATCATTGTCTACGTTCTTCTTTCTGATTGGAATCTCTTGCTTACCTGAAAGATTTCTTCATATGCTTCAATACTCAGTACAATCATCTTCTCTGTGGTGAAGCCTTCCCTTCTATGCCCTTCCTTTTCCTTTCCTTCCCTCTTCATTGTAGCATTTATCACACCACTGCACTTTTTTTTTAACACAGCTGTCTCCTTTAGTAACCTACTTGTGGGGAATGATAGTATCTTTATTTCTTTAAAGTTTATTCTAACATGTACCTATCACATAACAGGCACTTCGGAAGTATGTATTGAATGCATGAATTTTAATAGCCCCAGTGCCTAGCACAGTACTGGGACACAGCAGGTGTTCAATAAATATTTGTTTAGTTAACAAATAAATCCTTAAGCCCTTTTCTCGCTGCTATGTGCTTTCTTTCTAGGTATTTTCTTACTTCTTCAAACAGATATTTTTGTGGGAGTACTAGTGTCTCTGAGCCAGCTTGTGCATCTGTTTCACAAAGTAAAGGTTTACTTTGAAGGGAATAGCATTACTTAGGGAAACATAGCTAAAGAAGAGAGGCTGGATAAAACTGAGAAAAACAGAGAAGGGTAAAATATTTGCCGGTATCTAACAGGCTTGAGTATGTAAAGGTATCTCTATAGATATGACTAAGTCTTTCTTGGGCAATGATTCCTAAACTTGAGTGGATATCAAGATATTTAGGAAAGAATTCTCCATGGGTCTCTGCATATCTTATGAGTACAGGACCTGACTGCCTATGTTCCAGACTATCTTTTCAATGAACAGACTTCGAAGATAGAGATAATACCTCCCTCCAGAAAAGGGACAGGTTTATTTATGTTTCATATAATGTAGATAATCTTTCCTTCTAGAGTAAAGAACAGGCATACTGACTTTCCATTATAAAAGATTCAGGTGCCCTGACCTTGGTGTTCTTCTGTAACATAACACAATGCATGTGTTTTTATCACTTGTCCCTCTTTGTGTCATCCTGTGAGAATCAGGATATGGGAAACTGACACACATGCTAATATTCTGACCACTGGTATTGCTAAGTAATAATAACAATAATAATAATTCCTGTTTCTGACCCAGGAATTTCTCTAATATCCATGAAACCATGTCAGGTTAACTTGTTAACTTGCAAGTTGAGTAGAATCTCTAATCCTTCACAGTTCTTGACAAGACTCACCTAGAGACTTTGTTTAAAATGTAGGTTCCTGGGATTTCCCTTAGATTATGATTTGATAGTTTTAGAATGAGGTCCAGTAAAATGCATTTTTGATAAGTGATTTTGATGTTGGAGGTCCTTAGATCTTCCTTGAGAAATACCATCTTCAGGATTATACTCACTTAGATTTGACTATGAACAGAAGACAACACTTCCATATCTCACGAACAGAGGTAATCATTAGCATGTGAGCTCCATTGACAATTTTTCTGGTTCAAAAGAAACCATTAAAATAGAAAATACCCACTCTCTCTAAGCAACATATAATATCAAGTTATGTACTGGCGAGTGTGCCCGGGAGCACAGCTGTGGGCGTGGGGGTGGTAGTAGCAATAGAGCTGGTACTGAGAGCAGCTGTAGCCAAGACAAAGACTACATAGAAAGAGCTTCCAGAAGAAACAGAATGGTGGTGGTATAGATGGACGTGTCCTGAGCCTTGTCCCAGAGCAAATAGAATGAGCAGCGGAAACGAGTCGAATTCAGCCCAAATTGGTGAAGGAGACGCAGCTGGTGAGACAGTTTGCAGCCAAGAAGGGCAGAGGTTCCCCGGGTAAAGGTAAAATCAAGGATCTAGGCAAGTGAGTCTGTGGGACCTCTGTGCCCAGAGGGTCAGGAAGAGACTACAGGGCGCCAAGCCTCATCCCTGAGGAAAGGCAAAGCATCTGAATAGTAAAAAATAAAAGGGTCCATGGAAATGTCGAAAGTAGGGCATTTTGGACCTTGGAGTCTGGATTTTGGATCTCAGCTCAGAGGCAGCCCTGAAGGGCTGGCAAGACCTCACAGTGTCAGCAAGAGAAGAGCTTGCAGGGACTCAGTCCCTCTTTGTTCTGGAGCTTGTGCCTTTCTCCACTGAACCTAGTTCATAGGACCTTTCAGATACAAACACTTACCCACGGCTGAAGTGCGGGAGAAGGTGTGGAGTTGTCAAATCTGGGGAGAGTAGGCAGCGGTCCAGGAGAGTTGGTAGCAAGTCTGTGCTGAGTCATACCTGAGTCGCCATTTTCTCCCTCCAGTCTCTAGACAACCAATATAGCCACACCAAGATCTCACCCTGAATAATACAAAGGAATCTGAATGCTCCCTGAGGTCGTAGGAACTGGCCTAAAGAAAAATCTTTAGCCCCAGCAACAGGAAACTGAAAAACAGTATAGTACAGATGACTGGAATCATAAGCCAGCCTAAGGAACGACACTTCACTTTTTTTCACTTTCATTTTTATTTTTTTATTAACTCTTTTTTTCTTCTTTTCTTCTATGTTTTCCTGTGGGTTTTTTTTTTTGTTATTGTTGCTTAAGTTTCTATTTATTTTTACAATATTTTACATCACTATTTTATATTTGCTATTTTTTAATTTTTATACCATTTTTGAAATTATTTTATTTATTTTTTTGTAAAATTATTATTTTTTTCTTCTCATTCTCATTCTTTTCATCCACTTATTTCCTTTATACTTCCTCAATACTAAATTGAGGTCCTCCCCATATTCATCCAATTCTTATCTTATTTTAACTATATAAGCTCAGCCTCTACAGATATTGCCCCAATCCTCTTTGCTGGGTGTGTGGTGTTTGTTTGTTTGTTGGTTGGTTGGTTGGTTGGTTGCTTGCTTGCTTGCTTTATCTATTGGTTCTGTGGTATCTTACTCCCACAGAAGTAAGATATATATTCTTTTTTATTACTTTGTCTTTTATCCATTATCTTTTTCTCTCCCTTCAATAGCATTTGTGCTCTCTTTTCTCTGCCCTCTCTTTTTTCTGCCCTCTCTTTTCTCAGGTGGTCACTTATATTGGGGTTATTGGTATCATGTGTACATTTGTGCTTAGGTCCCTCTGTGTTGTGTCTTGTTGAGGTGAATTTTATCCTCTCTGGCCAAGGGGTTTGAGAACAAGCCACACAACCTGACACCTGGAGAGGAAACTCCATCCACAAACAGGTCAATAACATTCCAGACCCAACCATAGAGGAAGGAAGAACGTGACAGTGAGGTAAAGAGCGAGGGAGGGAGTAAAAGACGAGTGTGTAGTCAGGTGATGTGTGTGGTGTGTGTGTGTGTGTGTGTGTGTGTGTGTGTGTGTGTGAGAGAGAGAGAGAGAGAGAGAGAGAGAGAGAGAGAGAGTTAGATGCTGCAGGACCTTCAGGGGCAAGCTAATCAGGATCGCCTAACAAGGTGGCTTCTGATACCATTGTAAACAGTACCAGGAGGCCAGCTTGTCCTCAGAGGCCTAGCCCTTTTGAAGGGGAGAGCTGCTGTAACTGAGTTTCCAACCTCAACTCCACCAAGAGTGCCCTCAGATAACACCTGGGACTCTACAGCTACCTCTTCCAAGGACATTCTACCTAGGCTGTGATCCCAGTCAACAAGGCTCCAGCCACCCTGGGTACAGGCTCCTGTGAGTTTGGAAGCAGCTCCCCTCTGACTGGCTCAACACTTTAGCCCAGGACACTCCAACCATGTGAACAGCAGACATGTGAGCTGCCTGCTTCTGTCCAAGGGCAGCAGCCCGTGAGCATCCTGCCACAAGCCTAAGAGCAGATGGTTCACATGGTCTGCCCCTATCCAAGGAGAAGCATCTGTGTGAGCATCCAGTTCCCTCATCTGAGGAGCAGCAACCACAGGAAAAGCTTGCCCCATCTGAGGAGCAACAGCTGCTTGAGCAGCCCATCCACTACTAAGGGACAGCAGACCCACACAGCTGGCCCCCCTCTGAGGAGCAGCAGCTGTGCCACACGAGCAGCCATTTTCCTTCCAAGGAGCAGCAGCTGTGCAAGCAGCTTGCCCCCATCCAAGGAGGACCAGATGTGTGAGTAGACCACACCTTTCGAAGGAGCAGCAGCCACACAAACCACCAGCCACCATCCGAGGAGCAGCAGTTGTGTAAGTCACATGCCCCCAAACTAGGAACAGCACCTGTGTGAGCAGCCCACCCCCTTCTGAGGAACAACAAACACATGACCTGCCTGCCACATCCAAGGTGCAGCAGCTGTGTGAGCAGCCCGCCCACATCCAAGGAGCAGCAGCCACACCAGCAGTATCCCCTCATCTGAGGAGCAACAGCCACATAAGCAAATGTCCAAGGAACAGCAGCCCTGTGCACTGGTTTGAGGAGCAGCACCTACATGCAGCCTGCTCCTGCCTGATGAGAAGGAGCCAGATGAGCGGCCCATCCCTGTCTGAGGAGCATCAGCAGTACGAGCAGCTCACTCTCCTACAAGGAGCAGCAGCCACATAAGCAGCCCACCTCCTGTTGGAAGAAAAGCAGCTGCACAAACAACCTGCAGCCATACAAGGAGCAGCAGCTCTGCAAACAACCTGCCCCAGTCAAAGGAGCAGCAGCATCACAAGTAACCTATCCCATCTGAGGAACAGCAGCAGCATGCAGCCAGCCCCCATCTAAAGAACAGCAGTTCACCTCTGATTGAGGAGTGCAGCCACATGAACACCTGGCCCCCATCCAAGGAGCAGCAGACATGAGCAACTCATCCCCATCTGAGGAGCAGCAACCTCATAATCAGCCCACCTCCATACAAGGAACAGCAGTTATACAAGCAGCTTCCCCCACCAGCCAGAGGACGCACCACAGCTGCAAACAGCACCCACAAGAAGCAGCTGCCAACTGAGAAGCAGTTGCTACTTTGACCACCTGAGGAACAACCACAGCATGAGAAACCACTGCCACCCAAGGAGCAACCCATGCACAGCTCAGCATCTAGAGTCCAAAATTGGAGAGACCAAAAATGGGTAGACAAAGATACCCCCAAAGGAAAAAAAAAAAAAAAAAAAGGAGGAATTGCCAGGAAAGCATCATAGTGAAACAGAGGCATGCAATATGTCAGAAAAAGAATTCAGAATAAGGGTTCATAAACTGAATGGAAGAAAATAATCAACACCTTATGTAAGAATCAAGAAGAAATGAAGAGTGATATAGGTGCAATAAAAAATACCATGGAGAAAATGAAACCAATATGGTGGCATAGGTGAACACCTAAGCTGATGCCTCACAAAACAATTTCAAAACTACAACTAAAAGACAGAAAGGTCACCATCCAGAACCACAGGAAAGCTGGCTGAGTGAAAATTCTACAACTAGAAGGAAAGAGAGGGACTCATGAAGCCTCAGAGGAGCTGTAAAAAGCTGAGGTACGGAGACACACTTGTGGAGAGGACAGGCAGAGGAAGGTCTGGCTGGCTTCCTCTAGTAGGAGGGAGACGGAAAATGCCAACTGCAATGAACCCCAGCTCCAGGCGAGACTCATATGGGGGAGTCTGGACTGTTGTGAAAAGGAAGGAGTGCACCGAAACTTAGGGGAGCCATGAAAGACAGAGGTCTAGGGGCACGCAAAAGTGCATGCAAAAGTGTGCATGAAAGTGAGCACACAGAGCACTGACTGCTGATTGTGCTGCTGGCTAGAGGGAGGAAAACAGAACCTCACAACAGCACTGAAATCCAGGTTCAAATGCACAGAACCCCAGTTTGGGGCAAGACCTTGGGGACCCAGACTCATAAGGGTCCCTAGACTGCACAGAAATTCAAGGGAAACGGAAAGGCAGAGGAGCAGAAGCACACGTGCACTCACACATGCACACAAAGGGCAGAGGTCTGGAGGTAAGTGTGCATCTGCAGACACAACTGATCCTCACAACCAATTGCTTGGAGGTCAATTCCCCCAGTGATACCAACATCAAGAATTATCTACAACAATACTGTACACACAGTCCACAAAGGGGTGCACCAAGAATGTCCACCTCAGGTAACTGGGGAGGCAGAGCCACTAGGCCACATAGGACATCTAGCACACAAAGCTATTCTACCAACTAAGGGAAGCAGGGAAATGTGCGGAGACAAAAGACAGATCACAATTGAAAGTAATGGAGGAAAACAAATGACTGGATATAGAGTTCAAAACCATGGTTATAAGGTTTTTTTATAATTTCCTTGAAAAAATGGATAAATTTAGCGAGTCCCAAGAGGAGATGAAAAGGGACGATGTGGGAACCTCTTTCCACATCCCGTGTGGTTCAGGGTTCCCAGGTCAGGGTTCAGGTTCTGAAGGAGGCCACACGCAAACAAAATGAGAGACTAGAAAATATTAATTTGGCGATATTGGGGGGCCAGGCGGGAGCCTTCCTCTAGTGGAAAGGACTGCCCTTTGCTCTGGCCTTTTTCTCCCTTTTATTAAGGCTTTGGGACACATCCCTAGCCTTTAGGCAGGAAATAACAAAAACAGAAATTAACATGAAACAAACAGATAGAGGTTGCTTCAACCAATAATGTGTCAACTAAACAGTGAGTAATTAGCTCCGACCTTTCAGAGCAATTAAGATTGGCGAGCCTTCTGGCTTCCTGTTTACATCCATTTAGTGAGAACAATATTTGGTTTCTGACAGGATGAACCAGAAATTAAAAATACACTGACTGAAATAAAATGTATTATACAGAAACCCAACAGCACACTAGAGGATTACAAGAATCAAGTCAAAGATTTGAAACACAAAGAAGCAAAAAACACTCCACTGGCAAATAAAAAAGAAAAAGGAATTTAAAAATGTGAAGATAGTGTAAGGACCCTCTGGGATAACTTCAAATGTACCAACATCAGAATTATGGGGGTCCCAGAAGAAGAGAGAGAGCAAGATACTGAAAACCTACATGAAGAAATAATGACTGAAAACTTCCCCCACCTGGTGAAAGAAATAGACTTAAAAGTCCAGGAAGCGAACAGAACCCCAAACAAAAGGAATCCAAAGAGGACCAAAGACACATCATAATTAAAATACCAAGAGCAAAAGACAAAGAAAGAATATTGAAAGCAGCAAGATAAAAACAGTTAATTACCTACAGGGAAGCACCCATATGATTGTCAGCTGATTTCTCAAAAGAAACTATGCAGGCTAGATAGGAGTGGCAAGAAATATTCAAAGTGATGAATAGCAAGAACCTACAACCAAGAATACTCTATCCAGCAAAGCCATCATTCAGAATTGAAGGGCAGATAAAGAGCTTCACAGATAAAGAGAAAACTAAAGGAGTTCATGAACACCAAACCAGTATTATATGAAATGTTTAAAGACATTCTTTAAGCAGAGAAAGAAGAAAACAGTAAAGGTAAAAATTATGAACAACAAATACATATCTATCAACAAGTGAATCTAAAAGTCAAGTGAATTGAAAATATGGTAAACAGAATGAACTGGTGATCATAATAGAATTAGGAGCATAGAAAGGGAGTGGACTGATCATTCTCAGGGGAAAAGAGGTGAGGGATGGTGCAGGGAGAGTCTGGACAAAAATCATACACCTATGGATGAGGACAATGGGGGGAGGTAAAGGCAGAGGGTAGATTGGGAGCCAGATGGGGGAGCTATGAGGGGAAAAAGAGGAATAATTGTAATAATATGAACAATAAAGATTTATTAAAATTTAAAAAAAAAATGGAATGTTTCAATAGTAGACTAGGAGAAATAAAGGACCAAAATAGCGAATTAGGAGACAGGGAAGCATAACACAGCCAAACTGAATTGCAACTAGAGAAAAACTTAAAAGATAGGAAGATAGCCTAAGAGAGCTATGGGACAACATGAAATAAAGCAACGTATGAATAACAGGGGTGCCAGAACAACAGAAAGAGGAACAAGGGTTAGAAAACCTATTTGAAGAAATAATGTCAGAAAACTTCCCTGGTGGGGTAAAGAAAAAAGTCACACAAGCACAGAGAGTCCAAAACAGGATGAACCCAAAAGGATCCACACAGTCACATCATAATGCCGATGGTAAATATTCAGGACAAAGAAGAGAATCTTAAAGGCTGCAAGAGAGAGACAGAAAGATACATACAAGGGAGCTCCCATTAGATTATAAACTGATTTCTCAACAGAAACACATCAGGCCAGAAAAGAATAGAAGGAAATTTACAAAGTGATGCAAAGCAAAGAACTGAATACAAGAATACTCTATCCACCAAGATTATCATTCAACATAGAAAGGGAAATAAGGAGCTTCACAGACAAAACAAAACAAAACAAAACAAAAAAACACTAAGGGAGTTTATCACTACCAAGCCAGCAATGCAAAAAATGTTAAAGGGACTGGTGTAAAAAGAAGAAATAAAAGGTAAGAAGGAACACAGACACCAAAAAATAAAAATGACTACAAATAATTAAGTTTCAATAATAACTTTAAATGTAAATGGACTAAATGCTCCAATCAAAAGACATGAAGTGGCTGAATGGATAAAAAAACACTACCCATATATATGCTGTCTACAAGAGACCCACCTCAGAAAAAGGGACTCATACAGACTGAAAGTGAAGGGATGGAAAAACATCATTCAGGCAGATGGGTAGCAATACTCATATCTGAAAAAATAGACCTCAAAGTAAAGGCCATGACAAGAGATAAGGAAGGCCACTTCATAATAATAAAGGGATTGATATAACCAGAGGATATAACTCTGATAAACACATATGCACCCAATGCTGGAGCACCCAAATACATAAAAAAAAAACTCCTGGAAGGTATCAAGGAAGAGATCAATAATACATTTATAGTAGGGGATTTTAATTCACCACTGACATCGCTGGATAAATCCCATAGCCAAAAAATCAGAAAAGAAACAGCAATTCCAAAAAATCACTAGATCAGATAGACCTAATTGACATCTTCAGAGCATTTCACCCATAAGCCACAGATTATACATTCTTCTCAAGTGCACATGGGACATTTTAAAAAATAGACCACATATTGGGTCACAAGCAAAGTCTCCTCCAATTCAAAAAGATTGAAACCATATCAAGCATTTTGTCAGACCATGATGGCATAATATAAGAAATAACTACAATAAAAACATTCCAAAAAATTCAAACAATTGGAAGCTGAATAACATGTTATTAAACAATGACTGGGTTATAAATGAGATCAAACAAAAAAATAATAAAAACATCCTGGAGACTAATGACAATAAAAACAAAACAATGCAAATGCTATGGGACACAGTGAAAACAGTGCTGAAAGGGAAGTTTATAGCTCTAAAGGTTTACCTCAAAAAAAAAAAAAAAACAAGAAAAAAATGTAATGAATCATCTAACTCAACAGATCAATGAATTAGAAACAGAGCAACAAGAAAATCCCAGAGTGAGCAGAAGGAAGGAAATAATAAATATCAGAGCAGAAATGAATGACATAGAAACCAAAACACAATACAAAAGATCAATGAAACCAATATCTGGTTCTTTGAAAGGATAAGCAAGATTGATGAACCTATAGCCAGGCTCACAAAGAAGCAAAGAGAGAGGACCCAAATAAACAAATTCAGAAATGAAAGAGGAGAAATAACAATAGCCCTACAGAAATACAAAGGATGATTTAAAAATACTATGACCAATTCTATTCTAACAAACTAGACAACCTGGAGGAAATGGACAAATTCCTAAAAAAGTACAGCCTTCCAAAACTTAATCAGGAAAATTATGAAAATCTCAATGGACTGAAAACTATGGAAGAAATTGAAGTAGTCATCAAAAAGCTTCCAGCAAATAAGCCTGAGGCCAGGGGAGTTTTACCAAATATTCAAGTAAAAACTAAAACCTATCCTCCTGAGACTATTCCAAAACATTCAAGAGGAAGAAACACTTCCAAGCTCCTTCTATGAGGCCAGCATTACCCTAATACCAAAACCAGATAAAGATAACACCATGAAAGAGTATTACAGACCAATATCTCTCATGAACATACATGCCAAAATCCTCAACAAAATTGTAGCAAATCAGATCCAGCAGTACATCAGAAAGATCATACACCATGACCAAGTAGATTTATCCTGGGTGCAAGGATAGTACAATATTCACAAATCGATAAATGTAATACATCACATGAATAAATAGAGAGATGAAAACCATATAGTCATATCAATTGATGCAAAAAATAAAAAAACCTTTGACAAAATCCAACACCCTTTCTTGACAAAAACTCTCAGCAAGGTGGGAATAGAAAGATAATAACTCAACATAATAAAAAGCATATATGAGAAACCCACAGCTAACATCATACTCACATTTCCCCTAATAAGAGGAACAAGACAGGGATGCCCACTCTCATCACTCCTTTTTACACATTGCTAGATCAGACAAGAAGAAGAAATAAATGCATCCAAATTGGAAAAGAAGAAGTAAAGCTGTCCTTATTTGCTAATGACATGATACTGTACATAGAAAACCCTAAAGACTCCATCAAAAAATTATTAGGGTTAATAAATTAATTCAAGGTAGCAGGATACAAAATTAATGCCAAGAAATGTATGGCATTTCTATACACCAATAATGAACTTACAGAAAAAGAGACAAAAAAGCAATCCCATTTACCATTGCACCAAAAAAAATTAAGATACGTAGGAATAAACTGAACTAAGGACGTAAAAGACCTCTACTCAGAAAACCACAGAGCACTGAAAAAAAGTGATTGTGAAGACATAAACAGATGGAGGAACATATCATGTTGATGGATTGGTAGACTCAACATAAAAAATGTCCATACTACCCAAAGCATTCTATAAATTCAATGCATTCCCCTTCAAAATAACAGCATATTTCACAGACCTAGAAAGAACTCTACAAAAATTCATCTGGTATCAAAAAAGACACCGAATAGCCACAGTAATCCTGAGAAAGACTAACAAAGGAGGTGGAATCTCAATACCAGATTTAAAGCTGTATTACAAAACCACTGTTTTAAAACTGCCTGGTACTGGCACAAGACCAGACATATAGATCAATGGAATAGAATATATAACCTAGAAATTCACCCAAATCACTATGCTCAAATAATGTTTGACTAAGTAAGCAATAACATACAATGGAATAAATTCAGTCCATTCAATAAATCGGGAAAATTGGATAGATACATGGAAAAACAATGAAACTACACTACCAAATTACATCGTACACAAAAACAAACTAAAAATGGATACAGAACTTAAACATAAGATGGGAAACCATATAAATAGTAGAGGAATCCACAGGCTGAAAAATATCTGACATAATCCAAAGCAATTTCTTTACTGATACTGCTCCTAGGGCAATGGACACTAAAGAGAAAATAAACAAATGGGACTACATCAAAATAAAACGCTTTTGCACAGCAAAGGAGGCCAATAATAAAAGAACAAGAAAGCCCACTACATGGGAGAACATATTCCAAAAAATGTATTTCACAGACCAGGAAAGAACTCTCCAAAGATTCATCTGGAACAAAAAAAGACCCCATTAGCCACAGCAATCCTGAGAAAGAATAAAGTAGGTGGAATCTCAATACCAGATTTTAATCTATATTACAAAGCAACTGTTCTCAAAACAGCCTGGTACTGGCACAAGAACAGACACATAGACCAATGGAATAAAATAGAGAATCCAGATATCAACCCAAACCCCTATGCTCAATTAATATTTGACAAAGGAGGCATGAACATACAATGGAGTCAAGACAGTCTCTTCAATAAATGGTACTGGGAAAATTGGACATATTCATTCCAAAAAATGAAACTAGACCACCAACTTACTCCATACACAAAAATAAACTCCAAATGGGTACAAGATTTAAACATCATACGGGAAAACCATAAAAATACTAGAGGAATCCACATGCAGCACAATCTCAGACATATGCCGAAAGAACTTCTTCACTGATACTGCTCCAAAGGCAATGGAAGCTAAAGAAGAAATAAACAAATAGGACTACATCAAAATAAAAAGCTTTTGCATAGCCAAAGAAACCATCAACAAAACAAGAAAGACCACTGTATGGGAGAACATATTTGCAAATGTTATCACTGATAAAGGTTTAATCTCCAACATCTACAGCCAACTTATACAACTTAATAAAAGGAAGATACATGATCCAATAAAAATGGACAATGGACCTACATAGAACCTTTTCGAAAGATGTCTGAAGAAAGGCCAAGAGACACATGAAAAGATGCTCAAAGTCATTAATTATCCAAAAGATGCAAATCAACAAACAACAAGTGTTGGCGAGGATGCAGAGAAAAAGGAACCCTCGTGCACTGCTGGTGGGAATGCAGACTGGTGTAACCAATGTGAAGAACAGTATGGAGTCTCCTCAAAAAACTAAAAATGGAATTCCCATTTGACCCAGTGATCCCACTCTTAGGAATATATCCTAAAAACTAGAAACACCAATCAGAAAGGATTTATGCACCCTGATGTTCATAGCAGCACAATTTACAATAGCTACAATTTGGTAACAGCCTAGGTGACTAGGTGCTACTATACAACCACACAATGGAATTCTATGCTGCTATCAAAAAGAAAGGATTCTTACCATTTGCAGCAACCTGGATGGAACTGTAGTGCATTATGTTAAGCAAAATAAGCCAGTCAATGAAAGAAAAACACCACATGGCCTCACTCATTTATGCATAATAAAGAACATTATAAACTGATGAACAAAAAGATAGATACAGCCGAAACCGGTTTGGCTCAGTGGATAGAGCGTCAGCCTATGGGCTGAAAGGTCTCAGGTTCAATTCCAGTTAAGGGCATGTACCTTGGTTGCAGGCACATCCCCAGTAGGGGGCGTGCAGGAGGCAGCTGATTGATGTCTCTTTCTCATCGATGTTTATAACTCACTATTTCTCTCCCTTCTTCTCTGTAAAAAAATCAATAAAATATGTTTAAAAACAAAAAGATTTCTACAGAGGCAGTAAAGCATCAAACAAACTGTCAGGATGGTTAGCAAGAAGTGGGGTAGATAAGAGATCAACCAAAGGACTTGTATGCTTGCATATAAGCATAACTAATGAATACAAGACACTGGGGGGCTAGGGTATGCCTGGGAGGGCTGTGCAATGGGAAGATATGTATATATGTAATACATTAATAAAAATATAAAATAAAATAAAGTGATGGAGACCATTATGCTAAGTGAAATATGCTTGCAGAGAAACATAAATATCACATGATCTTACTCATTTGTGGAATATAATGAACAACATAAACTGATGAACAAAAATAGATTCAGAGACAGAGAAACATCAATCAGAAGGTCAAACCTCAGGGGAGATAGAGGATGGTGGCGATAAGGGGCAGAGCTCAACCCAAGTACTTATATGCATGCGTATAAGCCTAATCAATGGACAGAAACAACAGGGTGGTCAGGGTATGAATGGGAGGTGGGGGTAATGAGGGAATAAGGACACATATGTAATATATTAATCAGTAAAGAACATTTTAAAAAAGTTATGTACTGGCTAGAGTAAAATGGAAATGAATAGATACATAATAATAAACTCATACCTTTGTTACTATAAGTTGTTTAGTCACTGTATAAACTAAACTGAGCTTTTCTTTCTCATCTTTATAAAAGTAGGAAGTGGTTCTTACATTCATATTAACTCTTTATTATACTGGTTCCTCCAGCTTCAGAGTCAAGAAATATTTACTGAATATCTGTTAGTATTGAACACTTTTCAGTAATACGGTGATGAATTAGACCAAATCCCTGCTTCTTGGAGTTTATATCTCTACCGGAAGGACACAGACACTGAGTCTATAGACAAATGCCTCACAATCTTTCAGATGATGAAGAAACTAAAACAAAGTAATGAGATACAGAATTACTTACTAAGTGATGAGGGACATTTTAGCTATATGTATTGGTCAGAGAAGGCCTTTCTGAGGAGGTAACATTTGTGTTGAGGTCAGATTAAAGGAGACTACCTACTGGACACTTGCCCATTTGTAGAAACTGAAGAAACAAAGTCTCTTTAGCCTTTATGGTCAGCTTCACTCAGCTCCTGTCAAGCCTGAAAACATAAGGAGCTGAAGTTGAGAATTAGCTCACTGTCCTAAGGATGTGATCTGGAGTGTCTGAGGGAATCTCTAGTAGGAAGAAATGGGCTTGATTCATTTGACACAGATTTATGGGATATATACCTGTGTCAAGAATTATTGTAGGTACTGGAAATCATCAGTTAATAAGAAAGACTCAAACTCTCATGTAGCTTCTAGTAGTTTCTATGGCATTTGTTAGTTTGAAATGCTCACCCAAATTTCTCTGATTATTACCACTGTAACAAATAGTATTTCCAGTCCGAAGACTACAAATTGGCTCTCAAAACTAGTGCAAATACGATCTGAATTAATCCCATCCCCTTGGATCCTGTTTGCAACTTAGACATTTGGTCATCTCCCTTCTTCATGTTGAGCCCTATACCCTTGAGATTCCCTTCTACCGTCACTGCCTGCCAATCTATTTTGTCCTTTTTAAAAAATATATTTTTATTGATTTCAGAGAGGAACGGGGGGCGGGGAGATAGAAACAGCAATGATGAGAGAGAATCATTGATTTGCTGCCTCTGGCATGTCACCCACTGGAAATCGAGCCTGCAAATCAGGCATGTGCCCTTGACCTGAATTGCTACCAGGACCCTTTACTCTGCAGGCTAACACCTTATCCAATGAGCCAAACCAGCTAGGACATATCTTTTCTCCTGTAAAGGTTCCAGCATGCCTGTTACTGTGGTTATGACACTGACTTCCAGAACAGCTTCGAACTTGCTTGCTCATTGCCTTATAATCAAAGCTAAACGAAAACAACAGCAGCTCCTCTCCAGTGAACAGTTCCTTCCAATTAGGAAAAGGTTGCTCTGGCAACCAGACTTCCCACTTTTAACTTACTCTAATCCCTCTTTGATCAGTTTCTATTACAATTGAATGAGGGTTTCTTTTTTTAAAAAAAAATTAAAAATCTTTATTGTTCAGGTTATTACAATTGATTTTTTCCCCCAATATCTCCCCTGCATCCAGTTCCCACTCCAACCTCAGCCCTTTACCTGCCTCCCGTCCTCATCCATAGGTGTACGATTTTTGTCCAGTCTCTTCCTGCACCCCCCACACCACTTTCCCCCTGAGAATTAGGTAACAGTCCTATGGGTGCTTCCTTGTAGGTAACTAACAGTTTTTCTCTTGCTGTTTTTAATATTCTCTCTTTGTCTTTTGCTCTTGGCATTTTAGTTATGATGTGTCTTTGGTAGTCCTCTTTGGATTCCTTTTGTTTTGGGTTCTGTGCACTTCCTGGAATTGTAAGTCTATTTCTGACACCAAGTGGGGGAAGTTTTCTGTCATTATTTCTTCAAATAGGTCTTCAGTATCTTGCTCTCTCTCTTCTTCTGGCACCCCCATAATTCTGATGTTGGTATGCTTGAAGTGTCCCAGAGGTTCCTTACACTATCTTCACATTTTTGGATTCTTTATTCTGTTTGCTTTTCCAGTTGAGTGTTTTCTGCTTCTTTGTATTTCAAATCTTTGACTTGATTCTTGCCTTCCTCTAGTCTGCTGTTAGGTCTCTCTATAATATTTTTTATTTCAGTCAGTGCATACTTAATTTCTAGTTGGGCCTTTTTTTTTTATCTCCTCTTGGGTCTCACTAAATTTATCCTTTTTTTCTAGAAAATTCTTGAAAAACTTTATAACCGTGGTTTTGAACTCTATATCCAGTCATTTGCTTTCCTCCATTTCTTTTATTTGTGATCTGTTTCTTTGTCTCTGCGTTCTGGATGCTTCCCTGAGTTGATAGAGTGATTTTGTATGGTAGGTGTCCTATAAGGCCCAGTGGCTCAGCCTCCCCAGTTACCTGAGGTGGATATTCTTGGTGCACCCTTTGGGGCCTGTGTGCATGGTCTTGTTATAGTTAAGGCTTTATTGTTGTTGGTATCACTAGGCGGAATTGACCTCTAGGCTAATTGGCTGTGAGGATCAGCTGTGTCTACACTGGGAGAACTTCTGTGCTGGAGACACCCTTATGAGACAAGACCTGCAAAAGCCTCTGTGCTCAGCTTGGATGGGGCAGATTCTCAGTGCAGAGCAGACAGCATTGGTTTCCCATCAAACCCTGCACTAATAGGTCCCTGTGTCTCAGTGTCCTGTGGAAATCACTGCAAGCACCTCTGACAGAAAGCTGTTCTAAAGTTCCACCCACTGCCAGACAGTCTAGTTTCTCCTCAAATGAATCTGGGTCCCCAGAATCTTACCCAGAACTGGAGTTCAGTGCAGTTAGGAGCTTTTTTTCTCCCTTCCACTTGAGAAAGTCAGCTGCCTACTTAGTTGCCCACTCTCTCTGTGTGCATGCTTTGGTACCTCTGCCTTCCACAGTTCCTCTGAGTCTCAGTGTGCTTGTCTCTTTCCTGATAGTCCAGTTTCACCTTGTATGAGTCTGCGTCCCAAGAGTCTTGTCCAGAAATGGAGTTCATCCCTGTCTGGACCTTTTGTCTCCCTCCTGTTTGAGAAAACCAGCCACACACTCGGTTGCCTGTTCTCTTCGTGTGCGCATCTCAGTACCTCTGTCCCATGCAGCTCCTCTGAGTCTCAATGAGCTTTTCTCTTTCCTTCTAGTTGTAGAATTTCCACTCATCCTGCTTTCCTGTGATTCTGGATGGTTATAGTTTTGAAATTGTTTTGTAAGACAGCAGTTTAGGTGTTTACCTATGCTGCCATCTTGGTTTCTCTTGGGTTTCTTTTTTTTGACACAAGTTTCTCAACTGTTATTCACAACCTACTTTATAACACAATTAGCCTTTTCTTTTTATTATTTAAAATAATACAGGTATGTCGCTTCCCTCCCCCCAACCCCATTGATCCCTTCTAGCCTGCCGCCTCTGCTCCAGGCCTTTGTTTGCCACACTATTACCCATATATGCATTTAAGTTCTTTGATTAATCTCTTCCCACAAACCCTGGCCTTCATTCTGAGATTCATCAGTCTATTCCAGATTTCTATGCCTCTGGATCTATTTTGCTCATCAGTTTATTTTGTTCTTAAGAATCCACATATGAGCGAGATCATGTGATACTTATCTTTCTTTGAGTGGCTTATTTCACTTAGTATAATATTCTCCAGCTCATAAAAAAATAATGAAGTACTGATATATGATACAACAGAAATGAATCTTAAAAATATTATACCATGTAAAGAAGCCAATCATTAAAGACCACATATATGCAATAGCCAGAATAAGTAGATCTATAGAGACAGAAATAGACTAATGGTTCTCTAGGACTGGGAAAGAGAGAGTAGGGAGAAATGCAGAGTGATTGCTAATGAGTAAGAGATTTCTGTTTGGTGTGATAAAAATGTAAAGTTGATTATGAAATGGTTGCACAACTCTGTGATACTGAAAACCATTGATTTGTGCACTTTAAATAATAAATTGTAAAGGGAATACATATCAATAGAGCTCTTGTATAAAAATCCTGTCTAGAGGAGAACCAAGATGGCGGCATAAGGTATACACCTATATGTGCTGTCTCTCACAACCACACCAAAACTACAACTAAAAGACAAAACAACTATCCCCCAGAACCACAGGAAAGCTGGTGGACTGGAAGTTCTGCTACTAGAACGAAAGAAAAAAGTGCATGGAGACCTGCTAGGACGTGTAGAGGCTCAGAAAGGCGGAGGTACTGAGACCCATGAAAATTAGGCTGGGGTGAGCTGTTTTTTGTTTGTTTGTTTTTCAGTTGGGAGGAAGTTAACAAATTTCCAACTCTCTGAACTCCAGTTTCCAGCGAGATTCTGGGGACCAAGATTCATACAGGGAGAATCTGGACTGTCTGACATGGGGTCAGAAAGGGAGGATGGCTTTCTTGCAGAGTTTGCATAGGAATTATTGTTTACTGCACTGGGACGAGGAACATGAGACACGGGACACTGAACAGAAGGTGGCAGAGAGGGTTGACTGGCAGCCATTGCTGTTTGCCATGCCCTAGCTGAGTGACTCCTTGAGACCCGATCCCTCCCAATTTACAAACACACCTAGCTGTGCGCAGTGACCTTTGCATACGAATGGCTTGCCCTCTGGCAGCTTAACTTAACAAATTGCAACTGGGTCAGACAACTCCAAAACTTTCAAACTCCAAAACTTCCACACTCCAAAACTTCCAAACTCCAAGCAAAGAAGAGAAATCTGCAAATATCTCTGTAGCTCCTGCTGGGTGGCCTCAGACACTAGCTGACTTGCACCTCCTTGGAGATCTAGGAACAAGTGTACCTAGAGGTCAGTGTGAGAGGACATAAGATTTTAACTCCACACACACATAAGTGACACACTCAAGAGGCAGACTCAGAGAGCACCAAAGCCCCACTGAAGCAAGTCCTGCCCCACAGGGGTGTCTCCAGCACAGCCATTCTTCCATTAATAGACACAGCTAATTTTCACAGTCAATTGGCCTTGAGGTTAATTTTTCCCAGTGTACCAATAACAATCAAGGCGTAACTACAACAAGACTGTGAACCCAGCCCACAAAGGGGTGATTCAAGAGTGTCAACCTTAGGTGATTGGGGAGGCAGAGCTACTGGGCCATAAAGGAAAACTAGCACAAAAAGCCACTCCATCAATGCAGGGAAGCAGCCAAAATGCGGAGAACAAGAAACATGTCACGAATGAAAGAAATGAAAGAAAGCAAATGACTGGACATAGAGTTTGAAACCACATTTATAAGATTACAAAAGAATCTTCAATAAACTGCAAAGAAACTTAGTGAAACTTCTGAGAAACTTAGTGAGACCTTCAAGGATCTAAATGAGAATACTAACAAAATGGAAAAGAACTAATCAGAAATTAAGCATACACTATCTGAAATAAAGAATAATATACAGAAATCCAATAGTAGACTAGAAGACCCCAGAAATCAAATCAAAGATCTGAAATATGAGAAAGCAAAAAACACCCAACCAGAAAATGAAAAAGAAATAAGAGTTGAAAATGTGAAGATAGTGTAAGGAGCCTCTGGGACAACTTCAAGCATACCAACATCAGAATTATGAGGGTGCCAGAAGAAGAGAGAGAGCAAGATACTGAAAACCTATTTGAAGAAATAATGACTGAAAACTTTCCCTACCTGCTGAAAGAAATGGACTTACAAATCCAGGAAGTTCACAGAACCCCAAACAAAAGGAATCCACAGAGGACCACACCAAGACACATCATAATTAAAATGCCAAGGGCAAAAGACAAAAAGAGAAACTAGAAAGCAGCAAGAGAAAAACAGTTAGTTACCTACAAGGGAGTACCCAAACAACCGTCAGCTGATTTTATTTTATTTATTTATTTTTTAAATATATTTTATTGATTTTTCACAGAGAGGAAGGGAAAGGGATAGAAAGTCAGAAACATCGAAGAGAGACATCAATCAGCCACCTCCTGCACACCCCACACTGGAGATGTGCCCACAAGCAAGGCACATGCCCCCAACCGGAATTGAACCTGGGACCTTTCAGTCTGCAGGCTGATGCTCTATCCACTGAGCCAAACCCATCTCAGCTGTCAGCTGATTTTAAAACAGAAACTATGCAGGCCAGAAGGGAGTGGCAGAACATATTCAAAGTGATGAATAGCAAGAACCTACAATCAAGAGTGCTCTACCCAGAAAAGCTATCATTCAGATTTGAAGGTCAGATAAAGAGCTTCACAGACAGGAAAAAGCTAAAGGAGTTCATCATCACCAAACCAGGTTTATATAAAATACTGAAGGGTATTCTTTAAGAAGAGGAAGAAGAAAAAGGTAAAGATAAAAATTATGAACAACAAAGTGAAAACAAATACATACATATCAACAAGTGAATCTAAAAATCAAGTGAATAAAAAATCTGATGAACAGAAAAAAACTGGTGAATATAATAGAATTATGGGCATAGAAAAAGAATGGACTAATAATTCTCTAGGGAAAGGCCTGTGTGGGGCCCAGAAAGACATTGGACAAAAATCTTACACCTATGGATGAGGAAAGTGGCAGAGGGTAAGGGCATGGAGTGGGAGTGGGGAATCAGTTGGAGGGGATCTCATGGGGGGGGAAAGAGGAACATCTGTAATAAACTGAACAGTAAAGATTTATTTTTAAAAATCCTATTTAATAAAAGAATATGCAAATTGATTATATCTCCATTGCACCCATAAGCCATTCCCAGTAACCAATCAGGAGTAAGTATGCAAATTAATCCAACCAAGATAGCTGTGGCCATGGAGAGAAGAGGAGGCTTGGGTTTCCTTGGCAATGGAGGAAGCCAAGATTTCTGCCTGCCCTGTCTTGGCTTCCACTTAAGGCTACAAAGTTTCAATTATATGAGATAAATACATCCCAAATACCAGGGCCTTCACTTGGGTCACCAAAGGGCGTGACCAGCCTGCAAATCACCACAGGACTCTCACCAGACTGCCCCATACCCCAAGGGAACCCCCACCCTGATCTGGGACACCCTTCAGGGCAAACGATCTGCCCCCCCCCATGTACCAGGACTCTATCCTATCTAACCCTTTCTAATCAAACAATGATATGCAAATTGGCCATCACTCCAACACACAAGATGGCTGCTCCCATGTGGTCAAAGATGACTGCCCCCATGTGATCACAAGATGGCCAGCAGGGGAGGGCAGTTGGGAGGAACCAGGCCTGCAAGGGAGGGCAGTTGGGGGTGATCAGGCCGGCAAAGGAGGGAAACTGGGGGTGACCAGGCCTGCAGGGGAGAGCAGTTGTGGGGGATCAGGCCTGCAGGGGAGGGCAGTTAGGGTTGTCCAGGCCCACAGGGAGGGCAGTTAGGGGCAAACAGGCTGACAGAGGAGCAGTTAGGCATCAATCAGGCTGGCAGGGGAGTGGTTAGGGGGTGATCAGGCTGGCAAGCAGAAACTGTTAGGGGCAATCAGGAAGGCAGGCAGGTAAGCAGTTGGGAGCCAGCAGTCCTGAATTGTGAGAGGTATGTTCGACTGCCCTTTTAGGCCCGATCCTTCCTGGATAGGGCCTAAACTGGCAGTGGTACATCCTCAAGGGGTCCCAGATTGGAGCGGGTGCAGGCTGGGCTGAGGGACACATCTCCCCATGCATGAATTTCATGCACCAAGCCTCTAGTACTGAGTAAGATAATATTTCTGCTTCCAGCCAAGACAATGTCAGAAGTACCAAATTAACCCTCCCACTTAAGACATCCCTGGCTCTAAGAAATCTAAACAAAATGTATTAAACAAAGATTTTCAACACACTAGCTATCAGGCAATGAAAAATCATAATTCCTGAGAAATGAGGAACAAATAAAATGGATCCTAACATTGGCTACCTTGCTGCTATGAGATCCCAATGAACTCCAAGTTGAGGATATGAAGCTGAAAGTCCAAGGACACTACAATGGCCAGAGTTCATAGGTCACAGTACTGAGGAGGTAAGAGTTGCACAAAAAAGACCCCTAGAGATTTGCTGATGGTCATCAGAGTGTGGAATAGTACATGCATGTGAGAAAATTACTCAAAGCCAGGGGAAAGGCCCTATGAATAGATTAAACAGAATGGAACATTCATATGAGGTCATTAATAGTATCTGCTCCCACCAGCCAGAATGGAATAAATCATAATTCACAATGCATTGGGTGTAGTACTCAGGAAGGTCTTATCTCAGTAATGGAAATAATTAGCCCTAGCTTGAGTAGTATTTCAGACTCACATATTAAATCATAAAAACAAGAGCTCTAAGGGTCAAACTTTTCCCAAATAACCTAACTGCATCCCAGAGCAAAAGTCAAGAAAATTTATAAGAATACAAATATACCCAGCACACAACATAGTAAAATTCACAATATCTGGCATCCCATCAAAGCTTACTGGGTATGCAAAGAAGCAGGAAAACACAATCCATAATGAGGAGAATAATTGGTCTATTGAAAGGAGCTCAGAACTGACACAGATGTTGCAATTAGTAGAGAAGGACACATGAAGAAATTATATGTATTACATATGTTCAAAGAATGAACTAGAGATACAAAAATATCCTAATTGAACTTCTAAAAATAGAAAAACTATGAATATTAGATGAAAAATATACTTCATGAGTTAACAACAAATAAGACATTGCAGAAAAAAAAGGTTAGTAAACTTCAAGGCACAACAGAAACTATCCAAAATTAAACACATAGAGAAAAGAGAATTTTGAAAAGTTAAAAGAGCATGAGTGAGCTGAGGGACAACCTTAAGCAATATAATACTGGTATAATTGGAATCCTTGAAAGGGGAGGGGTGAAAATATTTGAAAAATTAATGGCCAAAATTTTCTAAATTTGATGAAAAAATATAAACCTCCAGATTCAGAAGCTCAAAAAACGTATAGAAATATGGAGAGAAGAAAAAAACAAAAAACCAAGACTCATCATAGTTAACTTTCTCAAAACAATTGATAAAGAGAAAATATTAAATACAGCCAGATGAAGGAAATGAATACAACAAATGTAGAAAATTTTTAACATCCAAGAGAAAAAGAACACATTACATTCAAAGGAACAAAGAATGAGAACAGACTAGTTATTATAAATATGCAATCAAATAGACTGTGGAGCAACATATCTAAAGTACCAAAAGAAAAATAATCTGTCAATTTAGAAACTTTTGTCCAGTGAAAATATCTTTCAAAAATGAAAATGAAATAAAGACTTTTTATACATACAAAAGCCAAACTAATTCATCACCAACAGACCCTCACTACAAGAAATACTAAAAGAAATCCTTTAGGAAGAAGTAAAATGATACTAAATAGAAATATGAAATGAACCAGAAAGGATGAATAGCACCAAAAAAGGTAATTACATGTACTAATATATAATATTTTTATCATTTAATTCTAATGAAAAGATAATTGAGCAAACAAAGTAAAAATGTATTGTGGGATTTCTAACATACTTAAAAATAAAATGTCATAGCCGAGTGGTTCAGTTGTTTGGAGCATTATCCTGTGCAAAAGGTCGTGGGTTCAATCTCGGGTTGAGGCACATGTGAGAGGCAACCAACTGATGATGTTTCTCTCTTTCATTGATGTTTCACTCTCTCTCTCCATTCTCTCTCTAAAATCAATAAAAACCATAGCCTTGATTGAGGATTTTAAAAAATTAAAATACCTGATAATGACACAAAGGTCAAAAGGGGAGAAATAAAATACACTATTTTGAAGTTCTTATAGTATCTAGGAGGTGGTGCAATGTCACTAAAAGGTATGTTGTGATAAGTTAAAGATGTATACTATAAACCCAAATAGCCAGTAAAATAACAAAACAGAGTTCTAGCTAATAATCTAGCAAAAACAGTTAAATGGAATCATAAAATGATACTCAATCCAAAAGAAAGCAGTAAAACGGTGAGGACAAAAACTAGATAGAACAAATAGAAAACAAATAACAAGATAATAGATTTAAGCCCTGGCTGGTGTGTCTCCGTTAGTTGGGCATCATCCTGTCCACTGAAAGGTTGCCAATTTGATTACTGGTCAGGACACATTCCCAGGTTGAGGTTTGGTTCCCAGTAGGGGGTGTGCAGGAGGCAGTAGATTGATGTTTGTCTCTTTCTCCCCCTCTCCTTCCCTCTCTCTCTAAAAATAAATTTTAAAAATCTTTTTTAAAAGATAATATTTAAGTCTCACTATGCCAGTATTCACATTATATGTATATTAGCAGCCTGATGCACATAATTCATGCAAGGGGCACAGCCCTCGCAGCCACAGCAGCTTACCTGAGCCATTGCAGCTGTAGCAGCAGCCTCAGCCCTCACAGTCCCAGTTTCATTATAAACTAGTATCCCAGTGCACAAAGTTGTGCACACTGAAAGTAAATTAATTAGAAGAAATATTTTAATATCATTATTCACCCTTTCTCTATAATAGGTCAACCAAATTCATGATCGACAATGACAGATCAAAACACACATGTGCAATTGGTGCAGATGAGAATTTATATGTATCATGCATGTGCAAGTCAATTTAGACTTTTATGGATATAGAACAAACTTGCTTAATTAGACCTGCTTTCTGATGTAAGTAAACTTTTTCCAGCCCAGTGAAACACCCCAACTTCTCTTTCAGGTAATTGTCAGAAACACAGCAGTAAATATCAACACAAAACAGATTATTATTGTAGATCACGCAGGGAGAGCCAAGGGTAAAATATTTCATTGCAGCAGTGTTTGACTATATTCCACACAGTGAGAAAATGTGAAGTCATTTTCAAGGTCCACCATTGCTTACTTCTCTTCAGTTAGATCAAGTTTCTAAATATCAGTTTTCTAGCTAATGAAAAGAAAATAGGATTCCACCGAGTCTCCTATCTACCTACTCCAGGATTTCAATGAGGGTCAAATGAGATGAGGCACAGGAAAATGCTTCACAGACATTGTCTTAAAGTGTAAAATGTTTCCACCTGGCTATAAAGCAAGTCATACTCCTAGGCTGAAGAAACTCCAAGGAGGCTAGTCTCTAGGGAGAGGAAGCCGGGCATTGCTACATGATGTCATTACCCAGTGCCCACAGCCACTTTATCTGGGCTGGGCTGGGCTGGGCTGGGGGTAGCATCAGCTGCAATTTGGTGGGTTGTCACTTTAGGGTGGTGGCATAGCCTGTGTCCCACTTGGGGGATGCCAAGTGTTGCATGGTGGGTGCCAGGTCTGCAGTGCCATTTCTCTGGAAATGACCAGTGCGTGTCATGATAGCTCCTGCATTGAGTATCTGTCCCCTGGTGGTCAGTGCGCATCATAGCAACTGGTAGCATGGTTAGACACTTAGCATATTAGCCTTTTATATACCAGATTTTCCAGCATATAAAATGACTTTTTAACCCAGGAAAATCTTATCAAATGTCAGGGATTGTCTTATATGCCAGGTGTCATCTTATAGGGCGAGTAAATTCCAAACTCCATATTTTAACTGGAAAAATCGGGGGTTGTCTTATACACTCAATTGTCTTAAACGCAGTAAACTACGGTATATAGATGGTTGGAGCACTCTAATCACAAGGTAGAGAATGTCAGGTTGGGTAAAATAGTAAAACCCAATTGTGATTACTATTTCTAATGTTTTTAAACAATACCATTGTTTACTTACTATGATTATTCGTTATTAGTTTTTTTTCACCCTTTAGAAGTTGCATTTCCTTTTTTATAAATTTGATTGTAAGAACACAACATGAAATTTAATTTATTAACAAACTGTTTTTGAAAATTAAAGTATATATTTAAGAACAAAAGGATGATTCGATATATGTGTACATTGTTAAATGATTACCACAATCAAACTAATAAACATATGCATCACCTCACAATTACATTTTCTGATGGTAAGAACACTTAATATTTATTCTATTAGCATGTTTCAAGTATGCATTATTATTAATTACTAGTGGTCCAGTACATGGATTCATGCACATTGAAAGGAAATTAATTAGGAGAAATATTTTAATATCACTATTTGCCCTTTCTCTATAATAGAAAGATGAAAGATGTATATAAAAATAATGTATAAATTGACTAATAAATAAACAATAACATGATATAACAACAAAAACATGATATAAAACAACAAAGACATGATATAAAAACATTGATAAAAAAATTACTGATAGGAGAGAAACCAAGATGGCAGCATTGGTGAACAACTAAACTGCTGCCTCGCACAACAATTTCAAAACTACAATTTCAGAACCACAGGAAAGCTGGCTGAGTGGAAATTCTACAACTAGAAGTAAAGAGAGGGGCTCACAAAGACTTAAAGGAGTGTAAAAAGCTGAGGTACAGAGACAAGCACCTAGAGAAGACAGGCAGTGGAGGGTCTGGTTGCCTTCCTCTAGCGGGAGGGGGACAGAAACTCCAGAATGCACTGAGCCCCAGTTCTTACTGCAGTCAAACACAGTTCCTGGGGAGAGACTGGACTGTTGTGAAAAGGAAGTATTGCAGGGAAACTTAGGGAAGCTGCAAAAGGCAGAGGTCTGGAGGCGTGCACAAAGAGGGCTGACTGTTGATTGTGCGCTGGGCTTTCTTTAGCAGAAGAAAAACAGAACCTCCCAACTGCACTGAAATCTAGGTCCAACTGTGCTGAACCCCAGTGTCTGGCGAGACCCTGGGCACCCAGACTCATACGGGGACCCAGACTCACACGTAAACTCAGGAGATCCAGAAAGGCAGAGGTCTGTAGGTGCGTGCACATGCACACAAACAGGGCTGCAGCGATTACTGAGGGACACTGGGACCCAGGGGCTGCTGAGTAGGGCAGGGCTGATGGGAAGCCAAGGCTGTCTGCTCAGCCCTGAGACTGTGCCACATCCAAACCCAGCACAGAGGCTGTTGCAATCGTGCAAGTATTAAGGCAGAGTCCAGCACAGGAGTTCTTCGGGTATAGACACAGCTGATCCTCACAATCATATGGCTTGGAGATCAATTCCATCCAGTGATAAAATAACAATCAAGATTTAACTACAGCAATACTATACACACAGTCCACAAAGGGGTGCACCAAGAGTGTCAAGCTCAAGTAACCGGGGAGGCGGAGCTACTGGGCCATATAGAACACCTAGCACACAAAGCTACTCTACCAACTCAGGGAAGCAGTGAAAATGCTGAGACAAAGGAACAGATCAAAAACTAAAGAAATGTAAAAAAACAAACTGCTAGATATAGACTTCAAAACCATGGTTATAAAGTTTTTTAAAGAATTTCCTAGAAAATATCGATAAATTTAGTGAGACCCAAAAGGAAATTAAAAAGGACCAACTAGAAATTAAACATACACTGACTGAAATAAAAAAAATATTATACAAAGACCTAACAGCAGACTAGAAGAACACAAGAATCAAGCCAAAGATTTGAAATACAAAGAAGTAGAAAACACTCAACTGGAAAAGCAAAAACAAAAAGAATCCAAAAATTTGAAATAGTGTAAGGATCCTCTGGGACAATTTCAAGCATAACAACATCAGAATTATGGGGGTGTCGGAAGAAGAGAGAGAGCAAGATATTGAAAACCTATTTGAAGAAATAATGACTGAAAACTTCCCACACCTGATGAAAGAAATAGATTCACAAGTTCAAAAAGTGCACAGAACCCTAAACAAAAGTAATCCAAAGAGAACCACACCAAGACACATCATAATTAAAATACCAAGAGCAAACGACAAAGAGAATATTAAAGGCAGCAAAAGAAAAACAGTTAATTACCTACAAGGGAGCACCCATACTATTTTCAGCTGATTTCTCAACAGAAACTATGCAGGCCAGAAGAGAGTGGCAAGAAATATTCAAAGTGATGAATAGCAAAAACCTACAACCAATATTACTCTACCTAGTAAAGCTATCATTCAGAATTGAAGGTCAGATAAAGAGCTTCACAAATTTAAAAAAGCTAAAGGAAATCATCAGTGCCAAACCAGTATTATATGAAATGCTGAAAGGTACTCTTTAAGAAGAGGAAGAAAAAGAAAAAGGTAAAGATAAAAATTATGCACAACAAATACATATCTATCAACAAGTGAATCTATAAATCAAGTGAATTGTAAAGCTGATTAACAGAATAAACTGGTGAATATAATAGAATTGGGGGCATAGAAAGGGAAGGGACGGATAATTCACAGGTGGAAAGAGATGAGGGGCAGTGTAGGGAGAGATTGGACAAAAATTGTACACCTATGGATGAGGACAATGGGGGTGGGGAGCTAAGGGCAGAGAGTGGGGTGGGAGTCGAATGGAGGGGAGCTATTGGGAGAAAAAAGAGGAACAATATTAATAATCTGAACAATAAAGATTTTTTTAAAAAATAATGACTGATAAATTGATTAAACTTATTCTAATATTTCTCTGTACACCACATTAATAGTAAAAACACTTCAGGGTGCTTGACTAATTTCCCTGGTGATGAAGTATTTACAACTTTAATATCACATGCTCTTCGAATTTCAGAGAAAACAACTTATAAATGACCATGTCTGAAAACAGGTTCAGGTTGGAATATTCCTACTCTGTCTAGAGTTTGTCCTTGTAATTTATAATACTCATCACAAATGTTGGCATCACGGAAAACTGCCTTTGGATCAATTTAAATGAGAGGCAGTGTCATAATGGAACAAATCAGTTCTTGGAAAAGAACAACCACTCCTTCTTCTTAATACTTCAGCTTCGATTATGTTAGGTCATAATATTTTGATAGTAAATCTAGTAGCATTAGAAAGACCCTCTTTACTATTATGATTTCTCAGGACTCTGATGATTTCACCTACTTTGTCTACTTTCAATTTCAATTTATGACAGGGCATTCTCAAAGAAGTAATACTATTAAGAAATTCAAACCCTACAACTCAAAGAGCCAGAAAGAGAGCAACAAGAAAATCCCAGTGTAAGCAGAAGGAAGGAAATACTGTAGTAAAGATCAGAGCAGAAATAAACAACATGGAGACCAAAGGAACAATTCAAAAGATCAACAAAACCAAGAGCTGGTGCTTTGAAAGGATAAAGAAGATTGATGGACCTTTAGCCAGGCTCATCAAGAAGCAAAAAGAGAAGACCCAAAAAAACTAAATCAGAAATGAAAGAGGAGAAATAACAAGAGACCTTGCCGAAACACAAAGGATTGTTAAAAATACTATGAACAACTCTATTTCAACAAATTGGAAATGGAAGAAATGGACATTTTCCTAGAAAAATAGAAGCTTCCAAAACTCAATCAGGAAGAATCTAAATACCTCAATACTCCAATAACTATGGAAAAAATTGAAGCAGTCATCAAAAAGCTTCCAGCAAACAAAACACCACAACCAGATGGCTACACAGGAAAGTTTTACCAAACATTCAAGGAGGAATTAAACCTATCCTTCTCAGACTATTCCAAAATATTCAAGAAGAAGGAAAACTTCCAAACACCTACTATGAAGCCAACATCACCCTAATACCAAAACCAGATAAAGACCACACAAGGGAAGAGAATTATAGGACAATATCTCTCATGAACATAGATGTCAAAATCCTCAACAAAATTGTAGCAAATTGGATGCAGCAGTACATCAGAAAGATCATACACCATGACCAAGTAGGATTCATCCCAGGAATGCAAGGATAGTACAATATCCACACATCAATAAACGTGATACATCACATAAACAAATTGAGAGATAAAAATCACATACTCATATCAATTGATGCAGAAAAAAAAAACATTTGACAAAATCCAACACCCTTTCTTGATAAAAACTCTCAGCAAGATGGGAATAGAAGGATCATACCTCAACATCATAAAAGCCATATATGATAAACCCACAGCTAACATCATACTCAATGGGCAAAAACTAAAACCATTTCCCCTAAGAACAGGAACAAGACAGGGATGCCCACTCTCACCTCTCTTGTTTGACATAGTACTGGAAGTATTAGCCATTGCAATGAGACAAGAAGAAGAAACAAAAGGCATCCAAATTGTAAAAGAAGTAAAACTGTCCTCATTTATAAATAACATGACACTGTACATAAAAAACCTGAAGAAATCCATCGCAAAACTAATTAACTTGATAAATGAATTTGGCAATGTATCAGGATACAAAATTGATACCAAGAAATCTGTGCCATTTTATACACTAATAGTGAACTTACAGAAAGAGAGACTAAAAAAACGATCTCATGTACCATCGCACCAAAAAAAATTAAGATACCTAGGAATAAACCTAACTGAGGAGGTAAAAGACCTATATGCAGAAAACTACAGGACCATGAAAAAAGAGATAGAGGAAGATGTTACCAGATTGAAGAGCATACCATGCTCATTGATTGGGAGAATCAGCATCATTAAAATGCCCACACTACCCAAAGCAATCTACAGATTCAACGCACTACCCATTAAAATACCAACGACATATTTCACAGACCTAGAAATAATTCTTTATAGATTCATCTGGAAGAAAAAAGACCACGAATAGCCACAGCAATTCTGAGAAAGAGGAATAAAGTTGGTTGGATCTCAATAACAGATTTCAAGCAATATTACAAAGCAACTGTTCTCAAAACAGGCTGGTACTGGCACAAGTGACTTATAGACCAATGGAATAGAATAGAGAATCCAGATATCCACCCAAAACAGTATGCTCAATTAATATCAGACAAAGGAGGCATGAACATACAATGGAGCCAAGATAGCCTCTTCAATAAATGGTGTTGGGAAAATTGGACAGATACATGCAAAAAAAAAATGAAACTGGACCACCAACTTTCACCAAATAAAAAATAGACTAAAAATGGATACAGGACCTGAACATTAGATGGGAAACCATAAAAATACTAGAGGAATCCACATGCAGCAGAATCTCAGACATGTGCCAAAAGATGAAAGGAGGAAGAACAAGAGACACATGAAAACATGTTCAAAGTCACTAAAAATGGATCTCCCATTTGACTCAGCAATCCCACTCTTAGAAATTTATCCTAAGAAGTTAGAAACACCAATCAGAAAGGATTTATGCACCCCTATGTTCATAGCAGCACAATTTACAATAGCTACCATTTGGAAACAGCCTAGGTGTCCCTCAGCAGATGAGTGGATCAGAAAAATATGGTACATCTACACAATGGAATTCTATGCTGCCATTATAAAGAAGGAATTCTTACCATTTTCAGCAACCTGGATGGAACTTTAGACCATTATGCTTAGTGAAATAAGCCAGTTAATGAAGGAGAAGCACCACAGGATCTCATTTGTGGATAATAAAGAACATTATAAACTGATGAACAAAAGGATAGACACAGAGACAGTAAAGCATCAGACTGTCAAATTACAGCAGGAAGTTTAAGGAGAGGTGGGGTAGATAAGAGATCAACCAAAGGACTTGTATGCATGCATATAAATATAATCAATGAACACAGACACTGGGGAGTTTGGGGCATGCCTGGGAGGGAGTAATGGGGGGGGGCAATGGGGAGATATGTATACATGCAACACAATTATATATATATATATATATATATATATATATATCAAAAGAAAGAAAGAAAGAAAGAAAGAAAGAAAGAAAGAAAGAAAGAAAGAAAGAAAGAAAGAAAGAAAGAAAGAAAAGAAAGAAAGGAACCATACTACAAAATAAAAGCCAAGTGATATTGGGAAAAAAAAAAGATAACTATTAAGATTCTGGAAATAAAAATGTGTTTCTGAAAACATGGAATTCAAAATGGTATTATACCATAACTGCAATATTTAAACATTATTTATATTCATTGATGTTAACTTTCAGAAAGGGAAACCTGTTCATGTGATGGAATTATAAATTTTATAATTGTTAAATGTAGTTTATTATTGTTTTAACATCTATTAAATTAAACATTAAATAAATAAATTATATATCTTCTGGAAAAGAAATACTTATTTTCATAGTTGCTGAAAATAAATGTTTTCTATTGTTAGGTAAATTTATATAAAGGCAAGAAAGGGAACCTAGGATATTGGAATGCTCAACTTCTTTAGCATAGTAAGCAGAGGCTTTCAGCAGCAACATGTCTTCTGATTTTCACAGGCAGGTTTTCTTGGGTACTGCTGCTTTAGAAATACCATTTTTTTCTCTTTTTCCCTCCTTCAGCATTAGAAGCATATGTCAGGAGCTAGTAGATTTAAAAGGGTAGATCAGGGAGAAAAGATACTCTCATATTAGGCTCCTTGGTGTTGGGCCAGCACTTGTTTTACTCATCACTTTAAATTTATTTTAACTTATTTTAGAAAGTGTACTTCATAAGAGGAAAAGAAAACAAAATAATTTTTATCTGTTATCTGAACACAATTCTTTCTGGTAATATGTTTTTACAGTTACAACGAGAATGTTTATACAATTGTGTGTTCTGTTTTTGCCCTTTAATCTCTTAATTTTATTGTTTTTAAGCTTTTCTAAGTTTGTTGCTGTTCTCAGAATTATGACTTTATTGTCTACATAATATTCTATAAAATCTATGTGTCTTAATTCACTTAACTAGCTACTTTTGGCTAATAACATGTTTTGAGATTATACATAATGGCATGTACAATATATTTGTATATGTAACTTTTCCCTTCCTTTGAATAATTACCTTAATGATAAATTTCCAGGAGTGGAATTACTATGTGAAAAGGCATGAGTATGTTTTATGAATTCTGATATATATTGCCAAATTTCCCTTCAAAATAATTGTCCTAATTTATCTTTCTGCAGGAACAGTATGAGGATAGTTTCTCTATCCTTTTCCTCCAAGCCAAACCAGTATTGTGTTTGATAGTATTTGCTACTTTAATAAGTATAAAATGACTATTGTTCTTCAGTACCAATGTGATTAAATGTGCTACATCAAATCATCCAAGAACCAGAAGAAATCTTTTTTTTTATTTAATAAATTTTTGTTGTTCAGATTATTACAATTGTTTCCCCCCCTCCTGCCCCATAGCTCCCCTCCACCCGGCTTTCAGTTCTCCATCTGCCCTTACCTCTCCCCCACTATTGTCCTCATCCATAGGTGTACAATTTTTGTCCAGTCTCATCCTGAACCACCCTCACCTCTTTCCCCCTGAGAATTATCAGTCCACTCCCTCTCTGTGCCCCTGATTCTATTATATTCATCAGTTTATTTTGTTAAGCAGATTTTTTATTCACTTGATTTATAGATTCACTTGTTGATAGGTATGTATTTGTTGTGCATAATTTCTATTTTACCTTTTTCTTTTTCTTCCTCTTCTTAAAGAATACCTTTCACCATTTCATATAATACTGGTTTGGCCCTGATGAACTCCTTTAGCTTCTTAAAAAATCTGTGAAGCTCTTTATCTGACCTTCAATTCTCAATGATAGCTTTGTTGGTAAAGTAATCTTGGTTGTAGGTTCTTGCTAAACATCACTTTTAATATTTCTTGCCACTCCCATCTGGCCTGCATAGTTTCTGTTGAGAAATCAGCTGACAATCATATGGGTGCTCCCTTGGAGATAATTAACTATTTTTTTTTCCTGTTTTTAATACTCTCTCTTTGTCTTTTGCTCTTGGTATTTTAATTATGCTGTGTCTTGCTATTATTCTCTTTGGATTCCTTTGTTTGGGGTTCTATGCACTTCCTGGACTTGTAAGTCTATTTCTTTCACCAAGTGCGGGGAAGTTTTCAGTTATTATTTCTTAAAATAGGTTTTCAGTATCTTGCTCTCTCTCTTCTTCTGGCACCTCCATAATTCTGATGTTGTTATGCTTGAAGTTTTCCCAGAGGCTCCTTACACTATCTTCAAATTTTTGGATTCTTTTTTCTCTTTGCTTTTCCAGTTGAGTGTTTTCTGTTTCTTTATATTTCAAATCTTTGACTTGATTCTTGCCTTTCTCTAGTCTGCTGTTAGGATCCTGTACAATATTTTTTTTATTTCAGTCAGTGTATATTTAATTTCTAGTTGGTCCTTTTTTATCTCCTTTTGGGTCGCACTAAATTTATCCATCTTTTCTAGGAAATTCCTGAAAAATTTTATAACTGTGGTTTTGAACTCTATATCCAGTAATTTGTTTTCCTCCATTTCTTTTTTTTTTTTTTGGCATCTGTTCCTTTGTCTCCACGTTTTTGCTGCTTCCCTGAGTTGATAGAATACCTCTGTGTGCTTGGTGTCCTATATGGCCCAGTAGCTCCACTTCCCCAGTTACCTGAGGTGGACTCTCTTGGTGCACTACTACAACTAAATGTGGCAACCTCCACAGAAAACAACAGGTCACAGGGATACTGGATATATCGCCAGCCAGGCCTAGGGACCCTACTCATGCATGAATTTTGTGTACTGGGCCTCTATACTTCCTGTGTGTACAGCCTTGCTGTAGTTAAGTCTTGATTGTTCTTTGGTATTAATGGGGGAATTGACTTTCAAGCCAATTGGTTGTGAGGATCAGCTGTGTCTATGCTGGGAGAACTTCTGTGCTGGATCAGCCTTATGATACAAGACTTACAAAATTGCAAAAGCCTCTGTGTTCAGCTTAGATGATGTAGTCTCAGGGTTGAGCAGACAGCTTGGCTTCCCGCAAGCCCTGCCTTATGCAGCCCCTGGTTGTCAGTGTCACTTGGGAATCTCTGCATGTCTCATGCTCCACAACTTAAGTCCTCTGCCTTTCTTTCATTCTTTTTTTTATTATTAATGTGTTACATGTATACATACCTTTGCATTATCCCCCCTCCCAGACATACCCTAACCCCACAGTGTCTTGTGTTCCTTGGTTATGCTTATATGCATGCATACAAGTCCTTTGGTTGATCTCTTATCTCCCCCACTTCTCCCTAACATTCCTATGTAATTTGACTGTTTGTTTGATGCTTTACTGCCTCTGTATTTATCTATTTTTTGTCACCAGTTTATAATGTTATTTATTATCCACAAATGAGTGAGATCATGTAGTGTTTCTCCTTCATTGCCTGGCTTATTTCACTTAGCATAATGCTCTCCAGTTCCATCCAGGTTGCTGCAAATATTAAGAATTCCTTCTTTTTTATGGCAGCATAAAATTCCATTGTGTAGATGTAACATAGATTTATGATCCACTCATCTGCTGAAGGGCACCTAGGCTATTTCCAGATTGTAGCTATTTCAAATTGTGCTGCCCTGAACACAAGGGTGCATATATCCTTTCTGATTGATGTTTCTAATTTCTTAGGATATATTCCTAAGAGTGGGATTGCAGGGCCAAAGGGGGTTTCATTTTTAGTTTTTTGAGGAAACTCCATACTATTCTCCACAGTGGCTGCACCAATCTGCATTCCCACCAACAGTGAAGAAGGGTTCCTTTTTATCCACATCCTCACCAACACTCATCATTTGTTGATTTGTTGATGATTGCCATTCTGACAGATGTGAGATGTAGCGCATTGTCGTTTTGATTTGCATCTCTTGGATAATTAGGGACTTTGAACATGTTTTCATGTGTCTCTTGGTTGTCCTTCTGCAGTCTTTTGAAAAGGTTCTATTTATTTCCGTTGCCCATTTTTTTTATTGGATCATTTATCTTCCTTTTATTAAGTTGTATAAGTTGCCTGTAGATGTGGAAGATTAAACATTTATCAGTGAGGGCTTTCTTGTTGTTTTGTTGTTGGGTTCTTTTGCTGTGCAAAAGCTTTTTATTTTGATGTAGTCCCATGTTTTCTTTAGCTTCCATTGCCTTTGGAGCAGTATCAGTGAAAAAGTTCTTTCGGCATGTCTAAGATTGTGCTGCCTGTGGATTCCTCTAGTATTTTTATGGTTTCCCATCTTATGTTTAAGTCCTGTATTCATTTGGAGTTTATTTTTGTGTATGTTGTAAGTTGGTGGTCTAGATTCATTTTTTTGCATGTATCTGTCCATTTTCCCAACAGCATTTATTGTAGAGACTGTCTTGACTCCATTGTATGTTCATGCCTCCTTTGTCAAATATTAGTTGAGCATGGGGGTTTGGGTGGATATCTTGGTTCTCTATTTTATTTCATTGGTCTATATATCTGTTCTTGTGCCAGAACCAGGCTGTTTTGAGAACAGTTGCTTTGTAATATAGCTTGAAATCTGGTATTGAGATACCACCTGCTTTATTCTCCTTTCTCAGAATTACTGTAGCTATTCAGGGTCTCTTTTTTGTTGTTGTTCCAGATGAATCTTTGGAGAGTTCTTTCTATGTCTGTGAAATACGTTGTTGGTATTTTAATGGGCAGTTTATTGAATCTATAGATTGTTTTGGGTAGTTTGGGCATTTTAATGATGTTGATTCTCCCAATCCATGAGCATGGTATGCTCTTCCATCTGTTTACGTCTTCCTCTATCTCTTTTTTCAGTGTCCTGTAGTTTTCTGCATATAGGTTTCTTACTTCCTTAGTTAGGTTTATTCCTAGGTAACTTAATATTTTTGGTGCGATGGTAAATAAGATTGCTTTTTTAGTATCTCTTTCTGTAATGTCCTATTAGTGTATAGAAATGCCATAGATTTCCTGGCATTAATTTTGTATCCTGATACATTCCGAATTCATGTATTAAGTCTATTAGTTTTTGGATGGGGTCCTTCCGGTTTTTTATGTACAGTATCATGTCATATGCAAATAAGGACAGCTTTACTTCTTCGTTTCCAATTTGGATGCATTTTATTTCTTCTTGTTGTCTAATTGCAATGGCTAATACTTCCAGTACTATATCGAACAGAAGTGGTGAAAATGGGCATATCTCTCTTGTTCCTGTTCTTAGAGGAAATGGTTTTAATTTTACCCATAGAGTATGATGTTAGCTGTGGGTTTATCATATATGGCTTTTATGATGTTGAGGTATGATCCTTCTATTCCCACCTTGCTGAGAGTTTTTATCAAGAAAGGGTGTTCGATTTTGTCAAATGCTTTTTCTGCATCAATTGATATAACTATGGGATTTTTATATCTCAATTTGTTTATATGATGTATCATGTTTATTGATATGCGTATATTCTACCAACCTTGCATTACTGGAATAAATCCTACTTGGTCATGGTGTATGATCTTTCTGATGTACTGCTGGATTTGATTTGCTAGAATTTTGTTGAAAATTTTGGCATCTATGTTCATGAGAGATATTGGCCAGTAATTCTCTTTCATTGTGTTGTACTTATCTGGTTTTGGTATTAGGGTGATGCTGGCTTCATAGAAGGTGTTTGAAAATGTTCCTTCTTCTTGAATATTTTGGAATAGTCCGAGGAGGATAGGTTTTAATTCTTCCTTGACTGTTTTGTAAAATTCTCCTGTGTAGGCATCTGGTCCCGACCTTTTGTTTGCTGGAAGCTTTTTGATGACGACTTCAATTTGTTCCATAGATATTGTACTATTGAGATGTTTAGATTCTTCCCTATTGAGTTTTGAAAGGTTATATTTTTCTAGGAATATGTCCATTTCCTGCATGTTTTTCAATATGTTGGAATAGAGTTGTTCATTGTATTTTTTAACAATCCTTTGTATTTTGGCAGGGTCTGTTGTTATTTCTCCTCTATTATTTCTGATTTTTTTTTGTTTGGGTCTTCTCTCTTTGCTTCTTGGTGAACCTTGCTAGAAGTCTATCAATCTTGTTTATCTTTTCAAAGAACCAGCTCTTTATTTTGTTTATCTTTTGAATTGTTTCCTTGTTCTTTATGTCGTTTATCTCTGGTTTGATCTTTACTATTTCCATCCTTCTACTTACATTGGGCTTTTCCTGTTGTTCTCTGTCTAGCACTTTGATGTATACCGTTAGGTAATTTATTACCATTGTTTCTTTTTTTTTTAAAGTAGGCTTGTAGCACTATGAACTTTCCTCTCGAGACAGCTTTCATGGACTAAAAGCAGGATGGCGGCATAGGTAAACACCTACACTGCTGTCTCGCACAGAACCACAGGAAAGCTGGCTGAGTGAAAGTTCTACAACTAGAAGGAAAGAGAGGGGCTCACGGAGACCCAGAAGAGCTGCAGAAAGCTGAGGTGCGGAGACGTGCGCATGGAGAGAGTGGGTGCTGGAGTACCTGGCTGGCCTTTTCTGGCAGGAGGGAAATGGAGACTCCAAACGACATTGAACCCCTTATCCTATGACACTAAATCCCAGGTCCAGCTGAAACTCTATGGGGACAGAAATACACAGAAATTTGTGGGAGTCACAAGAGAGTAGAAGTTGAGCAGTGAGCACAGCATTGCGCACAGAAGACCAACTGCTGATTGTGCCCCTGACTTTCACGTGCGGGCAGGAGACAAAGCATCCCAACTGTGCCACTTCTAACTCCACTAAGTGCCAGATTCAGGCGAAGTCCTTGGGACCCAGATTCATATGGTCCTGGAGTGCAGGGGACCTGGAGAGGCACCAGTCTAGAGGCACTGTGAGAGAGCACGTGTGCGCACAGGGACCACTCCAGTGATTACCCAGTCAAGTGAGACTTGGCAGCCATGGAGGACGGAGCTGACTAGAAGGCAAGGAGGTCCATTAAGCCCTGAAACTCCACCCATCCCAAGCTCAAAAGGGAGGCTTTTGCAGTTTTGCAAGTCTGGTATCATAAGGCTGAATCAAACACAGAAGTTCTCCCAGAATAGTGAAAATGCCAAGACAAGGGGAGGGATCACAAAGAAAAGAAATGGAGAAAAACAAGTGGCTGGATATAGAGTTCAAAACCACACTTATAAAGTTTTTCAAGAATATCCTAGAAAAGATGGATAAAGTTAGCAAGACCCAAGAGGAGATGAAAAAGAACCAACTAGAGATGGAAAAGGTCGAAGTAGAAATTAAACATACACTGACTGAAATAAAAAATATTATACAGAGACTTAACAACAAACTGGAGGAAGGCAAGAATCAAGTCAAAAATTTGAAATATAAAAAATCAGAAAACACTCAACTGGAAAAGCAAGAAGAAAGAAGAATCCAAAAATGTGAAGATAACCTAAGGAGTCTCTGGGACACTTTCAAGCATACCAACATCATAATTGTGAAGGTGCCAGAAGAAGAGAGAGAGCAAGATACTGAAAACCTACTTAAAGAAATAATGACTGAAAACTTCCCAGATGGTAAGAGGAATAGACTTACAAGTCCAGGAAGCACACAGAACCCCATATAAAAGGAATCCAAAGAGGACCACACCAAGACACATCATAATTAAAATACCAAGAGCAAAAGACAAAGAGAGAATATTAAAAGCAGCAAGAGAACAGTTAATTACCTACAAGGGAGAACCCATACGACTGTCAGCTGATTTCTCAACAGAAATGATGCAGGTCAGAAGGGACTGGCAAGAAATATTCAACGTGATGAATAGCAAGAACCTACAACTAAGAATACTCTATCCAGCAAAGCTATCATTCAGAATTGAAGGGCAGATTAAGAGCTTCACAGATAAGAAAAAGCTAAAGGAGTTTATCAACTCCAAACCAGTATTATATGAAATGCTGAAAGGTATTCTTTTAGAAGAGGAAAAAGAAAAAAGTAAAAGATAAAAAATTATGAACAGCAACTGCATATCTGTCAACAAGTGAATCTAAAAATTAAGTGAATTAAAAACTTGATCAACAGCATAAACTGGTGAATATAATAGAATAGGAGCACAGAAATTGAGTGGACTTATGATTCTCAGGGGGAAAGGGGTGAGGGGTGTACAGGGAGAGACTGGACAAAAATCATACACCTATGGATGAGGTCAATGGGAGGGAGGAAAGGGTAGAGGGAGGGTTGGGATCCGGGTGGAGGGAAGCTATGGAGGAGCATAAAGAGAAACAAATATAATAATCTGAATAATAAATATTTAAATAATAATAATAATAAATAAAACACGGGGGGGGGGGAGACTGCTTTCACTGTGTCCCATAGATTTTGATTGTTGTGTTGTCATTGTCATTTGTTGCCATGAAGTTTTTTATTTCTTTCTTGAATTCTTTGGTTACCCAGTTATTGTTTAAAAGCATGCTGTTTAGTCTCCATGTGTTTGATTTATTTGTATTGTTTTTATTCTACTTGTTTTCCAGTTTTATGCCACTGTGATCTGAGAAAATGCTTGATATGATTTCTATCTTCTTGAATTTGAAGAGACTTTGCCTATGACCCAAGATATGGTCTATCTTTGAAAATGACCCATGTGCACTGGAGAGGAATGTATATTCTGTGGCTTTGGGGTGAAATGTTCTGAAGATGTCAATTAATTTCATCTGGTCTAGTGAGTCATTTAGGATTGATGTTTCTTTGCTGATTTTAAAGTCTTCTACTATGATTGTATTGCTGTCAATCTCTCCCTTAATATCCTCCAGGAGGTTTATTTTTTATGTATTTAGGTGCTCCCATATTGGATGCATATATGTTTACCAGAGTTATTTCTTCTTGTTGGATTGTTCCCTTTAGTATTATGATGTGGCCTTCTTTATTTCTTGTTATGTCCTTCACTTTGAAATCTAATTTGTCAGATATAAGTATCGCAACCCCAGCTTTTTTTTTTCATTTCCATTTGCCTGAAATATCATCTTCCATCCCTTCACCCTCAGTCTGTGTGCATCTCTTTTTCTGAGGTGGGTTTGTTGTAGACAGCAGATATATGGATCATGTTTTCTTATCCAATTGGTTACCCTATGTCTTTTGATTGGAGCATTATATCCGTTTACATTTAAATTCATTATTGATAGGTACTTATCTGTTGCCATTTTTATTCTTTACCCCTGTGTTCCTTCTTCACTTCCTGTTTCTTTTTTTACAGCAGACCCTTTAACATTTCTTGCATTGCTGGTTTGCTTGTAATAAATTCCCTTAGTCCTTTTATGTCTGTGAAGCTCCTGATTTCACCTTCAATTTTGATTGAAATCCTTGCTGGGTATAGTATTCTTGAATTCAGACCCTTCTTTTGCATAACTTTGTATATTTCATTCCATTCCCTTCTGGCTTGATGAGTTTCTCTTGAGAAATCAGTTGCTAGTCTTATGGGGTTCCCTTGTAGATAACTTTCTGTTTCTCTCTGGCCGCTTTTAAGATTCTTACTTTGTTGTTGGTGTTTGCCAATTTAAATATAATGTACCTTGTTGTTGGGTTTTTGGGTGTTCATTTTTCTTGGGACTCTGTGAGCTTCCTGGATTTGTGTGGGTTTTTTTCTTTCCTATATCAGAGAAGTTTTCTCTCATTATTTCTTCAAACTGGTTTTCTATTCCTTGCTCAGTTTTCACTCTTTCTGGAACCCCAATTATGCGGATGTTGTTTTGTTTCATGTTATCTCAAAGTTCCTTTAGGCTCTCCTCTTGCTTTTTAATTTCTTTTTTTCTTGAAACTGCTGTACTTGGCTATTTTTTCCTACGTTGTCCCCTAGCTCACTGATATGGTCCTCTGCTCCTTCTAGTCTACTTTTGATGCTTTCTCTTGAGTTCTTTACAGAAATGATGCCATTTTTCATTTCTTCTTGATTATTCTGCATTTCTTCTTGGCTCTTACTCACATTTTTGATTTTGTCTTCCATTTTTTTTGTCCACCTTATGATTATGTCTCTGAACTTTTCTCTGGAAACCTTATTTCTGCTTCTATTTCATTTACTTCCTTTTCTAGTGATACCTGCCTTTCTGTCATATATGGGCTGTTTCTTGGTGTGCCCATGGTCATTCTTCTCTGGGTGTCTAGTTATGTAGTTCTCTCTCCTAGGTTGATTCAAAGGCACAAACTACAACACTACCATGTACAACACACAAGGCACTGAAGAGAAATATATTCACGATGTTAATAACCACAAATAAGGTGACCACCAATGAAAGATAAATTAGGGGTATGTAGAGAAAGAAGAAAAGGAAAGTGAGGAAAAAAAGAAAAGAAAGAAGTATGAAAATCAAATTGCGAGAAGGGAGATAAATAAATAAATAAATAAAGAAGAAGAAGAAAAAAAAAGAGAACAAAAGTCGGAGACAAAAGAAAGAGAATAAGAGAGAAAAGGGGAACAAATTATACATGTGAGGAGAAAACTCCAATAGAACAGCCACTAATCCCTACAAATGCCGGCAACAAGTACCTGGAGATTAATACTAACTACAAATAACAACTAATATCAAGGGGGGCAAGGAAAAAGAGAGGTAAAAAAAAAAAAAAAAAAAAAAAAAAAAAAAAAAAAAAAAAAAAAAAAAAAAAAAAAAAAAAAAAAAAAAAAAAAAAAAAAAAAAAAAAAAAAAAAAAAAAAAAAAAAAAAAAAAAAAAAAAAAAAAAAAAAAAAAAAAAAAAAAAAAAAAAAAAAAAAAAAAAAAAAAGCAAACCAAAAGTAAAATAGAACAAGTAGAATAAGCTAAAACAATCTCACAAAAAAAGTACAAAAAAATCGATATAATAACCATTCAGGCAAACAGCCACAAAAGGACATAGAGAAAAACAACTTTTTGGATAGTGAAGACAAGAAGAGAGAGGTTTGTATGGACTTGGAGTAGGGGATTCTAAATTAGATATATAAGATAGGTGAAATTTTAACCAGGTAAAGAGAAAGAATAGGGAGAATCTAAAGTTGGAAAAGGGAAAGAGGAACAAGAGAACAAAATGGAGTAAGTTAGGAGGAGAGTGTTGGCACAAAGGTAGAATTGAGATAGAGTAAAATTATGCTAAAGGAAAGATGAAAATAGAATGTAGAACTCTAATCCCAAAGTAAAATTAAGAGAACACATAACGGCACTTGTTATTTTTTTTCCAAATAGGTAAAATAATAGTATTAATAATACTATTTGAAAAAATAATAATAATTAAAAAGGTAAAGTCAATTGAGGAGAAAAGAAAAAAATAGTTTTTTAATTAAAATATGCAAAAATAAAAAATAAAATAAAATAATTTTAAAAAAGGAAAAGAAAAAAATAGAATGGGCAGTAGTGGTGGTCATTGACTTCCACTATTATTCTGCTTGGCACTCTTGTTTCCCAGTTGTGAGGGTATTTCAGTTCCCTGTGTTTCACTGCTGAGGTGTGTCTTAATTTCTTTATTCTTTTGTGGTTATGCGAGAGTCAATTTGTATGTCATCCACTGGGTGGCAGTGTTTTGGAATTGACCTCTGAGACTAAGCACAGGACCTCTCTAGGCTGTGCTTAGATCCTTCTACTCTGTGGTTCTCAATATCAGTTTGTGGGGACTCGAGCACCTGGAACACTGTAATAACTCCCAGGCTGTCCTTCTGCCTCAGATCAAAATGAGTTCTTTTTTAGAGCTCCCTTCTGTTCACAGCTCCAAGAGGCCCCTTCCGTACTTAGGGATCACACCCTGACCCACATCCGCAGACTTTTCCAGAAGCAGCTTTCCCACAGCCTGGTTCCCACAGTGTGCGCATCTCTGTTCTGCGGGACAGGAGACCTCACCTTATCCCAGAAGAAATCTGATCTTTCCGTGTGGAATGTGGAGCTCCTCTGAGTCCGTGTGTCTGCACCGATTGGAGAGTGGTGTTCTGGGTCCCCCGGCTGTTTGGTGGGTGCTACAGATGCAGCTTTCAGACCACCTCAGACATCCACCTCCCTCTGCAAGATGGCTTGGTCTCCGCGTTCTCACTGGGTGACTCCGGGAGACTAAAACCCCATGGCAGTGGGGCTGCCTGGTCAGGGGAGCCCCGTCCAACAGTCCCGCACCTTCTCCTGGAGGATAACTGACTCTTAACTTGCCACAAACACTCTCAGTGTGACTCTCAGCTGCTCTCTCTTTGTCTGCCCAGCAACAAGGCTCCCGACACATCTGTCTATTCGGCCGCCATTTTTTTTCTCCCCAGGGGCAGTTTGTTTGAGAGATTTTAGCAAAGTCTGAAGCCTGATATTGGTCATGCTATTCATATGCAAAAGCCACTGCAAATTGGATGGGGTAGAGCCTCAGGGAATAACCAGGTTGAGCAAACAAAAATGACTGCCAGTCAGTCTTGAGGCATAAGAACAATGACCCCTGCCAGCACCTCCATCTGTGGAAAAGTCACCCCCAAGTTACTGCCCTGATGCCATACAATCCAGTTCCTCCTCATATATGTCTGGGTCTCTCAGAGCCTCACCCTGGTGCTTGAGCTTAGAGGAAACAGGACCTTGTAAGCTGAGTTCATGTTCTGTCTTTTTAAGAGGAAGAGCTGGATCTCTAGCAGCCTCTGTGTCATTGAACCCCAATCCCTGCTGGTTTTTACAGACCATAGTTACATATTAACAGCCCTTAGTTGTGTATTTACTCTTCCTAGCTCTGGGAGCCTTGGCTTGGGGTCTGGTTTGAGCTGAGATCCCTTGATCCTCACCAGTGGCCTCTGTAGAGATGATTTCCCTCCCAATTAAGAAAATGGCACACGTGGATGCCATTCCAACCCATTCTATGCTTCCTCCCCTCCTAATACTCTCAGTGTGCTTTATTATTTACTTTCCTGGTTGTGGAACTTCATTCAGCCAGATTTCAGGTGGTTCTGGAGGATTTTTTTTTTTAAGTTGTAATTTTTATGTAGTTGTGGGAGGTGGCAAATACATGCATTTTCCTATGCTACCATCTTGGTTCCCTCTCTAAGTTCCTGAAAATCTCCCTGAGTCCCTTGAAGTTCTGATTAAGTCCCTTGAAGCTCTCCTTAAGATCCTTGAGTAACTTTATAACCATTGTTTTGAACTCTGTATCCAGTAGTTTGCTTGTTTCTATTTCTTTCATTTGTGACATGTTTCTATGTCTCCCCATTTTGGCTGTTTCCTTATGTTTGTTTCTATGTGTTAGGAAGAGCCGCTATATCTTCTGGAATTGGTAGAGTGCCTTTGTGTAGTAGGCATCCTGTAGGGTCCAGTGGCTCAACCTCCCCAGTCACCTGAGCTGTGCATTCTAAGTATGCCCCTGTGTGCACAGGCTTGTTGTAGTTGAGATTTGATTGCTGTTGTTGTCAATGGGAGAAATTGACCTCCAGGCCAATTGGCTGTAAGGACCAGCTGTGACTACAGTGGAAGAGCAGCTGTGCTGGGGACACCCCTATGGAGCAGGACTGGCTTCAGAATGTATTTGGGCTCAATGAGTATGCCCCTTGAGAGTGTCACTTATGGATGTGTAGAGTTGTAATCTGGTATGGTCTGAAGCTATTCACCAGGTGAACTGAATATTGGGTCTCCAGGGGAAGTGCATACTTAGCCACGACCTGGGGCTACCCAGCAAAAGCTATAGAGAGATCTGCAGATTCCTCCTATTTGTATCAGGTTTAGAAGTACTCAGGCAAAGCCCATCTGTGAATCAAGGCAGGGACTTGCTAATGCTTTATCTTAGGCCTTTAATTGATAGGTTTGGGGTCCCCTGACTCAGCTTCAGCTTGTTTGACAGATTTTAGCAAAGTCTGGAGCCTGAGCATGGACCGGCCATTCATATGTAAAAGCCACTGCACACAGGTTGGGTGGGTCTTCAAATTGGATATGGTGATGTGTCAGGGAATCACTAGAGCAGGATGATGGAGACTCAGAGATAGCTTCCAGTCATCTCTGCAAAGGGGGAAGTCTCAGCAGAGGAACAATGAACCCTGTGAACACTCTTGTCTGTGATAAATGTGCCCCTGAGTTCTTGTTCCAATGCCATAAAATCCAGTTCCTGCCTGAATTTCCCTGGTTTCTTTCAAGCTGCTGCCCCAATGCTGGAGCCCAGAGGGACCAAGTTCAAGTAAGTTTGTGCACTGACCTTTTAAGACGACCGCCTGAGTCTCCTGAAGCCTCTGCGTCCCTCAGCCACAATCCCTGCTGCTTTTTACCGTCCAAAGTTATGGGGACTTCTCCTTCCAGTTGTGGAACCCTGAGCTGAGGGTCTGTGTGGGGTTGGGACCCCTTGTGCCTCATGGTGGGGAGTTGGTGGTATTCTGCAGCAAAGGTATTTCTTCTGATCAAAGAAAAATGGCACACTTGGGTGTTGGACCAGCCTGTTCCATTCTTCTACCCCCCCTACTAGTTGTAATGTACTTTCTTCTTTACTTCTCTCATTGTAGGCTAGTACATGCATTTACCTACACTTGGTTTCCACTCTTCTTTTAAACTCTCTACCATGATATTTTATTTAACTTTTTTAAGGAAAATAATTCAAAACAGCAATTATATTAGCCATAACTTAAACCAATTATAACTCCAGCAAGCTCTTCTCAGAATTCTGTTCTCTAGCTTCCCCAACATATATTTTTGGAAGAATAAATTACTGTAGAAGTTGAGAAAGATAATGGCCATAACTTTCCAAAGACTGAGGTTAAATCAAGTGTAGCTCTACTAAACTAGGAGTGTCACACCATGTGTTGCAGGACTAAGGCCTTTGGTCCCAAGTTATACTGGGTAGTAGTGATACTTTCGTCATGTAGCTCCTCTGGACTACGAGTTTCTTTCCTCTTAGTAGCCAGTCTTTTCAAAGTAATCTGTGACATTGCTAAGGGCAGCTTATTTTGCTTGGGCCTGGACTTGGTGTCTCAACTATTGTTTCTATAAATTTTATAGATTTGCAAAGAAGTCCATTTGTGGAAGCTTATATTTCAGTGGCCACTGCAATAAAGAATATTTAAGTCAAGCTAAGCCTATATTCCTAGAGTTAATTTGAGATATGTTCACACAGGAAAAACAAGTCCTAAACTGACAGAGTCGAATTATATGAAAAGAAAGGTTAACATGTTTGTCAGGGTTGCCTACTGGATTTGGACTCCTAAGTATTCATTCATTAGTTCAGAGTTAATGAAATATTTGTGAGCTCTGAGTGCCTAGGGCCAGTGCCGAATAATTTTTCTTCTTTTTTAAATTCTTTATTGTTGAAAGTATTACGTGCCCCCCCTTTCCTCCCATTGACCTCTTCCAGCCTGCCCCTGCCCCCAGACCAGGCCTTCACCTGGCTATGTGTCCATTGATTATGCTTATATGCATACAAGTTCTTTGGTTGACCTCTACTCGCCTCCCCAGCCTTCCCTCTGTGGTTTGATACTTACCTTTCTCTAAATGTCTTAGCATAATGCTCTCCAGGTACATCCATGCTGTTGCAAATGGTAAGAAATCTTTCTTTTTTACAACTGCATAGTATTTCACTGTATAGATGTACCATAGCTTTTTAATCCACATATCTGCTGATGAAGGCCCAATAACTTTTTGAAAGGGAGAAGGATAAATGAATGAAGTTACAAATCAACAACAGAAAAAATCAATACAAGACCTTTTGTAAAGTTTTCACTGAAACTATTCCTTTGCAATTACACATTGCTGACCCCTTCTGCCACTGGATATGCCAACATTTCTTTTTGGTGCTATTGCATATACAGTCATACCTTGGAGATATTGTAAGTTAGATTCCAGACCACCATAATAAAGCAAATATTGCAGTAAAGTGAGTCACATGAACTTTTTGGTTTCCCAGTGCATGTAAAACTTGTGTATAAAATATACTATAGTCTAGTAACTGTACAATAGCATTATGTCTAAAAATTTAAAAATATTTATTACTAAAAAATGCAAACCAGATATCCAAGATGGCAGTGGAGTAGGAGCCAGGCCCACTCACCTATTCCCAGGACCAAACTAGAATTACAACTAAATTATAGAAAAATCAACCTGAATAACAAATTTAAGACTAGCTGAATATGTCTTATAATCAAAGATTTATAGAAAGAGCTACACAGATACTGGTGGAAAGAAGAAACTAAAAAGGACTGGCTCTGCTCCCAAGGGTAGAGGGAGAAATTCAAGAGGAATATCTCAGTTGCAAACATTCTCCTAGAGGTGTGTATGGGGCTCAATCCCATGCAAGGCTCCTCAGCCCAGAACACCCCAGCCAGGAAGAGGTGCTGACTTAACATCTGGCTATGAAAATCAGCAGAAATTCAGTTGGCCAGAGAGAGACATTAGTCTACTAGAGAAACAGGCACCCTCTTAAAAGGACAATGTATGAAATCTACTTCACAGCCACTTATGGGCTCCAGCAAAGGGAGGGTAGACCAAACTAAAGCTGTGTGAGGAGAGACTGGAGTTTGTGGCTCTGGGGAGAGAACTGAAGGGAAAACTGCCAGAATCCCTGTACCGAATCTCTCTCCCACACCACAGACACCATCTTTCATGGTTGTAGCACTTCCTTACCCTTATGGCATCAGCCTAGGGAAAGTCAATAGCTCCACCCTCTACACTCCCTATTGCCAGACCCTACAGAGCTCATGCCCTGCTGAGGAGTTAGCTGCCTGGGCCAGGGTGTAGAGGTCTAAGCAAATTCAGGGAGTGTCAGTGACTAACTTGGATGGCTTTGGGGTGAAGGCCATTTCCCCCACTTTCCCATGAACCTGACTGGTGCCTTCCACTCACAGGAGATCCACTAATCTCACCTTCCAGGTTTCTGGCAGCACCATCCTGCTGATCTTGGGCTCCTGTCAGAATCTGGGATGGACTGAGTTGTGTAGCTCCAGGATGAGGGCCATTTTTCCCTTGCATGCCCAACCAGTGAAGAACTTTCCTTTCACACAACCACACTTGGTTTGTTTTTGCCTGATAAACTCTGTTGGTCTCACCCTACCATAAAAGTCTGAGATCACACAGGAGGGCACAACTAGACTTTTTATACACTGGGACTTTTGTTGAATAGCTTCAGACCCAACACTAGCATCAAGTTTGAACCTGTTCCACTCTTTTGAACACCACTCACAGTTACCTGGATGATGCACTAAGAACCTACCTCATGCAACTCAAGTCCTCCAGAGGCTCTTTCAGTGACTGAGCCTAATAGGCAGCCAGCAGGTGGAGGTAGACCTTGGGGTGTCTTGGGCCTTTTGCTGATCTGCCCCCGAGTTCAGTGCTGGTGGAAGCCAGCTTTGGCACACATCTCGGTCTTTCCCCCTCACACCAAGTTCCAAAAGAGGCAAACACAAACTGTGGATCTCTTTCTAACTCCACCCAGTGTGCCCAGGACAAGTCACAGGCAGTGCTGTCTGACACTGACCTGCACCAGAGTACCTCACAAAAAGTCCCAGAACAAAAATATCAAGTGGCCAGATTCAGATAACATCAGAGCAGGGTCCAATTAGCTTCACAAGTGGCATATCTAAAGGGAGGTCTTGGGAGTCACCAGACTCTGCTGAGGTGAATTGGGTTTTGGGTGTCTAGCACCTGCACAGAAGTCCGTGTACTGTCATTAGGTTCAATTTTCACAGTCAGACAGCCTTAAGATCAATCCCATGCATGAATGGGCCAATCAAGATTCATATACAAAGAGAGAGAACTCATGGACATGGGCAACAGTGTGGTGATTGTGGGGGTGAGGGGAGATAGGTGAGGCATAAGGTGATGAGTGGTGATGGAAAAAATAAAATAAAATATTTAAAAGATTCAATTACATAATGAGAGCTCACATAATTCATGCAAGGGACATTCCTAGAGCACCCAGCTCAGGTGATCAAGGAGACTGTGTCTCTGGGTCCCTCAGGATACATACTACATAAGGCCAACCTACCAATAATGAGAGAACAACAGATGTACCTAATACATAGAAACAAACACAAAGAGGCAGCCAAAATGGGGAGACAAAGAATATGCCACAAATGAAAAAAAAAAAAAAAAACAGAAGAAATATTCAGAAAAAGAGCTAAATGAAATGGAGGCAAGCAATTAACCAAATATAGAGTTCAAAAAAGTGGTTACATGCTCAAGGAACTAAGTGAACCCTTCATGAAACTTAGTGAGAGCTTCAGTGGCATGAAAAAGGATATACAGCCCAGCTGATGTGGCTCAATGATTAGGCAATGACCTATGAGCCAAGAGGTCATGGTTCCATTCCCAGACAGGGCACATGACTGGGTTGCAGACTAAATCCCCAGTAGGGGGCATGTAGGAGGCAGACGGTCAGTGATTCTCATCATTGATGTTTCTATCTCTCTCTTTCTCTCCTTTCTTCTCTGAAATCAATAAAAATATGTTTTTAAAAAGGAGGAGGAAGTGGATAAGGAAGAAAAGAAGGGTAGAAAGAAAAGAGAAACAGAGTTAAAAGAATAAAATGGCAATAATTACATACCTATCAATAATCACTCTAAATATAAATGTCTTAATTCCTCCAATAAAAAGAAATAGGGTAGCTGATTGATAAGAAAACAAGACTCATATATAAGCCATCTACTGGTACAAGGGACCCATCTCAGAGCAAAATATACAGACTGCAAGTAAAGGAATGAAAAAAAAATATCTCATGCAAATGGAAATTTTAAAAAGGCTCAGATAGGAATAATTATATCAAAGAAAATAGGCATTAAAACAAAGGCCAGAATAAGAGACAAAGGACACTACATAAAGATAAAGGGAGAAATCAAACAAGAGGATACAATCCTTGTAAACATTTATGCACCCAACAAAGAAGCATCTAAATAAATAAACCAAATGTTGATGGACATAAAGGGAAAGATAGACATTAATACAATCACACTAGAGGATTTTAACACATCATTAACATTACTAGATAGATCTTTCATACAAAAAATAATGAAACAGTAGCCTTAAATGACATACTAGATCCGAAGAATTTAATTGATATCTTCATAGTGTTTCAATCCAAAGCAACAGTATATACCTTATTTTCAGGTGCACATGGGATATTTGCTAGAATAGAGCACAAATTAAGACATGCAACAAGTCTCAATAAATTTCTGAAGATCAAAATTTTATCAAGCATCTTCTCTGACCACAATGGTATGAAACTGGAAACAAGTACAAGAAAAAAACTGAACAACACACAAACACATGGAGGTTAAATAGCATGTTATTTAAAAATATGAATTGGTCAATAATGAAATAAAGGAAGAAATCAAAAGATACCTTGAGACAAATGAAAATTAACACAAAACCCAAAACTTATAGGACACAGGAAAACCTGTCCTAAAAGGGAAATTCACACCAATAAAGGCATATCTCAATAAGAAAGAGAAATATCAATTAAATAATCTAACTTTACACCTAAAGGTACTAGAGAAGGAACAGCAAAGATAGCCCAAAGTGAGTAGAATGAAGGAAGTAATAAAAATTAGAGTGGAAATAAATGGCATACAAACTGTATATATGATTAATAAAACCAAGGGCTGGTTCTTTGAAAAGATAAAGAAGATTGATGAACTTTTAGCCAGACTCATCAAGAAATAAACAGAGAGAACCCAAATACATAAAATTAGAAATGAAAGAGGTAAAGTAACAATTGACACCACAGGAAAAAAAAAAAAAAGCATGTAAAAAATACTATGAACAACTATGCCAAGAATCTGGATCACCTAGATGAAATGAGAAAAAAAAAATCTTAGAAAAACACAACCTTCCAAAACTGAATCAGAAACAATCAGAAAAAAATGAATAGATTTATTACAACTAATACGATTGAAGCATCCTATATAATAAAGAGCTAATATGCAAATTGTCATCATGTCCTCACATCCTTGGGCCCTCGCATCGGAGTCGGGGGACCTAAGGCCAGACTGGGGGACATGAAGCCATGTTCCCTGCCCCAGGGCCAGGGCCAGGGTACCTGAGGCCACATACCTAGCCCAGCAGGGATTAACAGAGGACCTCAGGCTGTGCCCCCAGCCTGCCAGGGCTTGATGGAGGAACTAAGGCTGCCCCCACTGCCCAGCACTGGTCTGAGGGAGCTGAGGCTGTTCCCCTCACCCTGCAGGGCTTGGTGGGGGTGGGGCAGGCCAGGTCCAGGTCTCACATGATTTTGAGGCTCACACGGGTGGGCAGGGACTTGATTCTGGGTCCCACAGTGCACCCCAGACTCTGACTGGAGGGAGATTTTCAAATACATTTTACTAATTTTTTTTAATCTTTGACACTTCTATTATAGAGAAAGGGCAAATAGCAATATAAAATATTTCCTGTAATGAATTCCCTTTTAATGTGCACAAAATTTGTGCACTGGGTCACTAGTTAAGAATAAAAAAAACTTCCAACAAACAAGTACTGGACTGTATGGTTTCAAAGGAGAATTTTTAAAAAAGAAAAATCATAGGGGAGAAACTAAGATGGGAGCATAGGTGAACACCTAAACTGCTGCCTCACACAACAATTTCAAAACGACAACTTAAAAGACAGATGGACATAATCCAGAACCACAGGAAAGCTGGCTGAATGGAAATTCTACAGTTAAAAGGAAAGAGAGGGGCTCATGGAGACTCAGAGGAGCTGCAAAAAGCTGAGGTACTGAGATGCACACGTGGAGAGAGTGGGAGCTAGAGTGCATGGCTGGCTTCCTCTGGCGGAAGGAAGATGGAGACTCCCAACTGCACTGAACCCCTTATCCTACGGCACTGAACTCCAGGTGCAGGCAAGACTCATTTGGGGGGAGTCTGGACTGTGAAAAGGGAGGAGTGCATAGAAATTTAGGGGAGCCACAAAAGGGCAGATGTCTGGGGTGCGCACACCACTGCACGCAGAATATAGACTGCTGATTGTGCCACTGGCTTTCTCTAGTGGGTGAGAGACAGAGCCTCCCAACTGTGCCACTACTAAGTCCATTGAACCCCAGTTTCAGGTGAGACCCTGAGGACCCAGACTCATATGGGTCCCAGAGCACTGGGGAGCCGGAAAGGCAGAGGTCTAAAGGCACGATCACGTGTGCACAGAGAAAGGCTGCAATGATTACCAAGAGACAATTCAGACACAGGGCCACGTAGAGCAGGGCTTACTGGAAGCCAAGGCTGTCTCTTAAGCCCTGAGACTCCACCCCATCCAAGCTGATCAGAGAGGCTTTGCAGTTTTGCAAGTCTTGTATCATAAGCCTGATTCCAACACAGAAGTTCTTCGGCATAGTGAAAATGTGGAAACAAAGAAACAGATCACAAACAAAAGAAATGGAGGAAAACGAATGACTGGATATAGAGTTCAAAACCACGGTTATAAGGTTTTTCAAGAATTTTCTAGAAAAGATGGATAAATTTAGCAAGACCCAAGAGGAGATGAAACAGGATCAACCAGAAATTAAACATACACTGACTGAAATAAAAAATATTATAAGAGACCTAAAAGCAGACTAGATGAAGACAAGAATCATGTCAAAGATTTGAAATACAAAGAAGCAGAAAACACTCCACTGGAAAAGCAAGAAGAAAAAAGAATCCAAAAATGTGAAGATAGTGTAAGGAACCTCTGGGACAACTTCAAGCGAACCAACATCAGAATTGTGGGGGTGCCAGAAGAAGAGAGAGAGCAAGATACTGAAAACCTAATTGAAGTAATAATGACTTAAAACTTCCCCCACCTGGTGAAAGAAATAAACTTAAAAGTCCATGAAGCTCACAGAACCCCAAATAAAAGGAATTCAAAAAGGACCACACCAAGACACATCATAATTAAAATACCAAGAGAAAAAGACAAAGAGAATATTAAAAGCAGCAACAGAAAAATAAGGTAATTACCTACAAGGGAGCACCCATACGATTGTGACCTTATTTCTCAACAGAAACGATGCAGGCCAGATGGGAGTGGCAAGAAATATTCAAAGTGATGAGTAGCTAGAACCTACAACAAAAAAATACTCTACCAAGCAAAGCTATCATTCAGAATTGAAGGGAGGATAAAGATCTTCACAGATAGGAAAAAGCTAAAGGAGTTCATCAACACCAAACCAGTATTATATGAAATGCTGAAAGGTACACTTTAAGAAGAGGAAGAAGAAGAAAAAGATAAAGATAAAAATTATGAACAACAAATACATATCTATCAACAAGTGAATCTAAAAATCAAGTGAATAATCTGATGAACAGAATAAACTGGTGAATATAATAGACTCAGGGGCATAGAAAGGGAGGGGACTGAAAATTCTCAGGAGAAAAGGGTGGGGAGTGCAGGGAGAAACTGGACAAAAATCATATACCTATGGATGAGGACAATGCGTGCCAGGTAAGGGCAGCAGAGTGTGGGGTGGGATCCCAGTGGAGGGAAGCTTTAGGGAGAAAAATGAGGAACAATTGTAATAATCTGAACAATACTTATTTTAAAAAATAATAAATAAATAAACATAAAAATGAAACATCAATCCTAAATGTCTCACTAGCACAGATGGAATTAATTTTTTATTTTTTTATTAATGTATTGCATTTATATGTATACCTTCCCATTACCTTCCCCCACAAACACATATACCCTAACCCCTTCAGTGTCTTCTGTCCATTGGTTATGCACAGTTTTCTGATCCACTCATCTGCTGACGGGCACCTAGGCTGTTTCCAAATTGTAGCTATTGTAAATTGTGCTGCTATGAACATAGGGGTGCATAAATCCTTTCTGATTGGTGTTTGTAATTTCTTAGGATAAATTCCTAAAAGTGGGATTACAGGGTCAAATGGGAGATCCATTTTTAGTTTTTTGAGGAAACTGCATACTGTTCTTCACAGTGCCTGCAGCAGTCTGCATTCCCACCAAGAGTGCACGAGGGTTCCTTTTTCTCTGCATCTTTACCAATGCTTGTCGTTTGTTGATTTGTTGATGATTGCCATTCCAACAGTTGTGAGATGGTATTGCATTTTCATTTTGATTTGCATATCTCGGATAATTAGTAACTTTGAGAATGTTTTCATGTTTCTCTTGGCCTTTCTTCTGTCTTCTTTTGCAAAGATTCTATTTAGGTCCATTGCCCATTTTTTATTGGATCATTCATCTTCCTTTTATTAAATTGCATAAGTTCCCTGTAGGTGTTGGAGATTAAGCCTTTATCAGTGAAAACATTTGCAAATATGTTCTCCCATCCAAATTGGAAAAGAAGAAGTAAAGCTGTTCTTATTTGCAAATGAAATGATATTGTACATAAAAAACCCGAAAGACTTCATCAAAAACCAAATATACTTAATAAATGTATTCGGCAATGTAGTAGGATAAAAAATTAATGCCAAGAAATCTATGGCATTTCTATATACCAATAGTGAACTTTCAGAAATAGAGACTAAAAAAGCAATCCCATTTACCATCACTTCAAAAAAATGTAGATAACTAGGAATGAACTTATTTAAGGAGGTAAAAGACATATACGTGGAACACTATAGAACACTGAAAAAAGAGATAGAGAAAGACATAAACAGATGGAAGAATATACCATGTTTATGGATTGGGAGAATCAATGCCATTAAACTTTCCATACTACCCAAAGCACTCCCCATTAAAATACCAATGGCATATTTTGCAGACCTAGAAAGAACTCTCCAGAAATTCATCTGGAATTTAAAAAGACCATAAATAGCCACAGCAATCCTGAGAAAGAAGAACAAAGTAGGTGGGATTTCAATATCAGATTTCAAGCTATATTACAAAGCAACTGTTCTCAAAACTGCTTGCTACTGGCACAAGAGCAGACATATAGACCAAGGAAATAGAATAGAGGTCCCAGATATCATCCCAAACCACTGTGCTCAATTGATATTTGACAAAGGAGGCATGAACATACAATGGAGCCAAAATAGCCTCTTTAATAAATGGTGTTGGAAAAATTGGACAGATGAACGCAAATAAAAGAAAGAAACTAGACCACCAACTTACACCATACACAAAAATAAACTCAAAATGGATACAGGACTTAAACATAAGACAGGAAACCATAAAAATACTAGAGGAATCCACAGGTAGCACAATCACAGACATTTCTCGAAGCAACTTCTTCACCAATACCGCTCCTAGAGAAATGGAAGCTAAAGAGAAAATAAACAAATGGGACTACATCAAAATAAAAAGCTTTTGCACAGCAAAAGAAACCATCAACAAAACAACAAGAAAGCCCACGGTATGGGAGAACATATTTGCAAATGTTATCACTGATAAAGATTTAATCTCCAACATCTACAGCCAACTTATACAACTTAATAAAAGGAAGATAAAGGATCCAATAAAAAAAATGGGCAACGGACCTAAATAGAACTTTTTCAAAAGACAACAGAAGGAAGGCCAAGAGACATATGAAAACATGTTCAAAGTCACTAATTATCCAAGAGATGCAAATCAAAACGACAATGTGATACCATCTTACACCTTTCAGAATGGCAATCATCAACAAATCAACAAACGACAAGTGTTGGCCAGGATGCAGAGAAAAAGAAACCCTTGTGCACTGTTGGCGGGAATGCAGACTGGTGCAGCCACTGTAGAGGACAGTATGGAGTTTCCTCAAAAAACTAAAAATGGAACTCCCATTTGACCCAGCTATCCCACTCTTAGGAATTTATTGTAAGAAATTACAAGCACCAATCAGAAAGGATTTATGCACCCCTATATTCATAGCAGCACAATTTACAATAGCTACAATTTGGAAACAGCGTAGGTGCCCATCAGCAGATGAGTGGATCAGAAAACCGTGGTACATCTACACAATGGATTTCTATTCTGCCATTAAAAAGAAGGAATTCTTACCATTTGCAGCAACCTGGGTGGAACTGGAAAGCCTTATGCTTAGTGAAATAAGCCAGTCAATGAAGGAAAAGCATCATATGATCTCACTCATTTGTGGATAATAAAGAACATTGTAAACTGATGAACAAAAGGATAGATACAGAGGCAGTAAAGCATCAAACAGACTGTCAAATTATAGCAGGAAGATTAAGGAGTGGTGGGGTAGATAAGAGATCAAGCAAAGGACTTGTATGTATGCATATAAGCATAACCAATGAACATAGATACTGGGGGGTTGGGGTATGCCTGGTAGGGAGGGGGGGGCAATGGGGATATATGTATACATGTAACACAATAAAAAAATGAAAAAAAGAAACCATCAACAAAACAACAAGAAAGCCCACTGTATGGGAGAACATATTTGTAAATATTTTCACAGATAAAGGTTTAATCTTCAACATCTACAGGCAACTTATACAACTTAGTAAAAGGAAGATAAATAATCCAATAAAAAATGGGCAATTGATTCTATTTTTTGAAAGAAGGCAGAAAGAAGACGAAGAGATATGAAAACATGCTGAAAGTCACTAATTATCTAAGAGATGCAAATCAAATGTGCTTCATCTCACACCTGTCATAATAGCTATCATCAACAAATCAACAAATGACAAGTGTTGGCGAGGATGCGGAGAAAAAGGAACCCTTGTGCACTGCTGGTGGGAATGTAGACTGGTGCAGCCACTATGGAGTTTCCTCAAAAAACTAAAAATAGACTTCCCATTTGACCCAATTATCCCAGTTCTAGGAAATTATTCCAAGAAACTAGAAACACCACTCAGAAAGGATATATGCACCCCTACATTCATAGCAGTACAATTAACCATAGCTAAGATTTGGAAACAGCCTAAGTGTCTGTCAGCAGATGAGTGGATCAGAATAGTACTATATTACATCTACCCAATGGAATACTATGCTGCTATAAAAAAGGAACGACATCTTACCATTTGCAGCAGCATGGATGGACCTGGAGAACATTATATTAGTTGAAATAAATCAGTCAGTGAAAGAAAAATACCACATGATCTCACTTATTTATGGAAAATAAAGAACATTATAAACTGGTGAATAAAAATATAGATACAGAGGCTATAAAGCACTGAACAGACTGTCAAATTACAGTGGGAAGGTTGGGGAGTGTTGAGGAGGGAGGGAAAAAGATAAACCAAAAACTTGTATGCACGCATATAAGCCTAACCAATGGACACAGACATCAGGGTAGTGAAGGCTTGAGTTGGAAGTTGAGTCAGCAATGAGGGGAACAGGATACATATGTAATACTTTAATCAATAAAGAAAAAAGAGACAAGTTTTCTGTATCAATTGACTGTTGCTTTCATAAATGATTTCTCTATAGCATATACATAATGCTGTTTGATAGCATTGAAGCTAAAGTAGAAAGAACGTCTTTCAAAATTGGAGCCAGTTTTCTCAAACCCTGCTATTACTTTATCAGCTAAGTTTATGTAATTTTATAAATCTTTTGTTGTCTTTTTAACAAACTGCACAACATCGTCAACCAGGAGTAGATTCCAGCTGTACAAACAAACAAACAAACTTTTTGCCCTGGCTGGTTTAACTCAGTGGATAGAGTGTTGGTCTATGGACTTAAGGGTCCCAGATTTGATTCTGGTCAAGGACACATGCCCAAGTTGCCAATCAATGATTCTTTCTCATCATTGATGTTCTGTCTCTCTCTCCTTCTCCCTGCCTCTCTGAAATGAATAAAAATATATTTAAAACAAACAAACAAAATAAACTATTTTCTCTTACTATGATGTTGGTTGTAGGTTTGTCATATATGGCCTTTATTATACTAGATGTGATGTCTCTATTTTCACTTTGCTGAGAGTTTTTATCAAAAATCGGTCTTAAATTTTATTGAATGCTTTTTCTGTGTCTATTGATATGATCATGCAATTTTTGTCTTTCAATTTGCTTATGTGGTTGATTATATTTATTTATTTGCAAATATTGTAGCAGCCTGGAATGCCTGGAATAAATCACACTTGGCCATGCTGTATGATCTTTTAAATATATTGTTGAATCCAATTTGCTAATATTTTGTTGAGTATTTTACATTCATCAGAGATATTGGCCTGTAATTCTCTTTCTTTGTAGTATCTTTATCCAGTTTGGGGGTAGAATAATGCTGGCCTCATTAAAAGAGCTTGGAAATGTTCCTTCCTCTTGGATTTTTTGGAATAGTTTGAGGAGAATAGATGTTAGTTCTTTGAATGTTTGGTAAAACTTCACTGTGGCCATGGCCAGTTTGGCTCAGTGGATGGAGTATCGGCATGCATCCTGGGGGTCTCAGGCTCGATTCCTGCTAGGGTCGCATGCCTGGGTTGTGGGCTCTGTCCCCAGTGGAGGGCATGCAGGAGGCAGCCGATCAATGATTCTCTCTTATCATTAATGTTTCTATCTTTCTATCCCTCTCTATTGCTCTCTGAAATCAATAAATAAATATATATATTTTTAATAAAACTTCACTGAGAAGTCTTCCAGACCAGGGATTTTGTTTGCTTGGAGTTATTATTATTATTATTATTATTATTATTACTGCTTCAATTTAATCAGTTGTTATCACTCCATTCATGTTTTCTGATTCTTCCAGATTGAGGTTTGGAAGGTTGTATTATTCTAGGCCTTTGTTCATTTTGTCCAGGTGGTCCAGATTCTTGACATATAGTTGTTCATAGTATTCTTCTCACAATCTTTTTTATTTCTGTGATGTCATTTGTTACTGCACCTCTTTTATTTCTGATTTTATGTACTTGGGTTCTCTCTCTTTGTTTCTTGATTAATCCAGCTAAAGTTTCATCAATCTTGTTTATCTTTTCAAAAAACCAGCTCTTAATTTCATTGATCTTTTGTGTTGTTTTTGTCTATTACCTTTATTATTTCTTTCCTTCTACTTAGGCTGGGCTTTTCTTGTTCTCTTTCTAGTTCTTTAAATTTCAGAGTTAGATAGTTTATTGGTGCTTTTTCTAGTTTCTTGAGGTAGGCTTGTAATACCATGAACTTCACTCTCAGGACTGATTTCACTGTGTCCCATACGTTTTTGGATTTTGTGTGTTCAATTTCATTGGCTTCCAGGAAGTTTTTTATTTCTTCCCTGATCTGATTGGTAACCCATTCGTTGTTTAATAACATGCTATTTAGCTTCCACATGTTTGAATGTTTTTGAGTGTTTTTATTGTAGTTGATTTTTACTTTCATGCCATTGTAATTCAATAAGATGCTTGATATGATTTCAATCTTGTTGAACTTGTATAGACTTGTTTTGTGTCCTAAAATGTGGTCTATCTTTAAGAATGTCCCATGTGCACTTGAGAAGAATGTATATTCTGAAGATTTGGGGTGAAATGTTCTGTAAATGTCAATTCTATCTGATCTAATATGTCATTTAGAGTCACTGTTTCCATATTGATTTTTTTGGGGGGGTCTGGAAGATCTATCCAGTGAAGTCAATGGAGTGCTAAAATCTCCTACTAAGACGGTGTTGCTATTGATCTCCCTCTTAAAGCCCTATATAATTTTCTATGTTTAGGTGCTCCTATATGGGGTATATACATGTTTACTAGGGTTATGTCCTCTTGCCGGATCAATCCCTTTCAATTGTTATGATCTTCATTTTGAAGTCTACTTTGTTATATATGAGTATTGCCATCCCAACTCTTTTTATTTCCATTTGCATAAAAAATCATATTCAATGAGCAACAACTAAAGCCATTCTCTTAAATACAGGAACAAGATAGGAATGTCCACTTACACCACTCTCATTCAACAATGTAGTGTAAGTCTTATACAAAGCAATCAGAAAAGAAGGAAAAATAAAAGGCATCCAAATTAGAAAGGAGGAAATAAAACTGTCATTATTCACAGGTGACATGATATTGTATATAGAAAACCCTAAAGACTCCACCAAAAGCTACTATATTTAATAAAAGAACTTGGCAATGTATCAGGATACAAAATTAACACCCAGAAATTGATGGCATTTTTATACACCATTAATGAATTCTCAGAAAAAGAAACTTAAAAAATAATCCCATTTACCTTGGCAACAAAAGATATACTTAGGAATAAACTTAACCAAGGCACTAAAACAATAGGACACTGAAAAAAGAGATGGAACAAGATATAAACAAGTGGGAGAATATACTGTGTTCATAGAATCAACATTATTAAGATGTCCATACCACCAAAGCAATCTATAGATTCAATGCTATCTTTATTAAAATACTAATGACATATTTCACAGATCTAGAACACATACTCCAAAATTTTATATGAAACAAAAAGGACCCCAAATATCTGCAGCAATCTTGAGAAAGAAAAACACAGTGGGAGGAGGGTCACAGTACCAGATATCAAGTTATACGCCAAAGCCACTGTAATAAAAATCGCCTGGTACTGGCATAAGAGCAGGCCTATGGATCAGAACAGAGACAACAGAAATTGACCCACACCTTTACACTCAATATTTGACAAAAGATGCATGAATATAGAATAGAGTAAAGACAGTCTCTTCAACAAATGGTGATAAGAAAATTGGACAGACACATGCAAAAAGATTAAACTAGACCACCAACTTACACCATACACAAGAATAAACTCAAAATGGATAAAAAATTAAATGTAAGTTTTAAAACTATAAAAATCCTAGAAAAATCAACGACAGCAAAATTTCAGACATTTCTCAGCAATGTGTTTGCCCTTACATCTCCTAGGGTAAGGGACGCAATGGAGAAAATAAACAAATAAGACTACATCAAAATAAAAAGCTTCTGCACTGCAAATGAAACCATCAACAAAATGAAAAGAGAGTCAACTGTATGGGAAAACATATTTGCCAATGATACATCTCATAAAGGGTTACTTTCCAAAATATTTAAATAATTCATACAAATTAACAAAAGGAAGAAAAACAATCCAATTAAAAAAATGGATAAAGCACCTAAATAGACACTTCTCCAAAGAGGACATAAAGAGGGCCAAGAGACATATGAACAATGCTCAAAGTCACTAATCATCAGAGAGATGCAAATTAAAATATCAATGAGGTACCATCTCACACCTGTCAGAATGGCTATCACTAACAAATCAACAAAGAGCAAGTGCTGGCTAGGATGAGGAGAAAAGGGAGTCCTAGTACACTGCTGGTGGGAATGTAGACTGGTGCAGCCATTATGGAAAACAGTATGGAGTTTCCTCAAAAAAAAAAAAAATGGAGCAGTTCGTAACTGCTGGGAGGTGCTGCTGGGACCCACTGTTTTTGCGAAATCCACTGCTGGCCAGTCAGCTGCTGGAGCTAAGCGAGCAGGTGTTTGGCACCTCTAACCTTTACCTTTAGAGCTGGGTGTGCGGTTTGAGGAGGTGTCCCTGCAAGTGCACCCGGACTGGCTGGGCGAGAACAACAAGGAGGGTGCCACTACTACTTCCAGATCCTCAAGGAAAGTCTACTCTCTTCTGAGTGACAAGGAGCAGAAAGCAGTGTAAGATGAGAGCAAGGGACAGTGGATGAGGATTCTGATGTGCTCAACCAAGATGGGAAACTTATTGTAGGTTACTCTTTAAAAATATATCTCTAGAAGACTTTTTTTTAAGACATACAAACAAAATGAAGAAGAGCTGGCTGATATTAAACAGGCTTATCTGGACTTCAAAGGGGACATGGGTAAGATCATGGACTCTGTGCTGTGCATGCAGTACACAGAGAAACCCAGGGTAAGGAACATTATTCAGCAAGCCATTGATGCTGAAGAAGTCTCATCCTATAAGGCCTTTGTCAAAGAATTGAAGCAAAAGATGAATGCTAGGAAAAAAAAAGTGCCCAGGAAGAGGCTAAAGAAGCAGGAAGGAGTTAGGACCTGATGAAGAAGATAATTTGAAAGCACTCATTCAGAACAGACAGAAGGATTGGCAAAAAGAAATGGACAATTTTCTGGCTCAGATGAAAGCAAAGTACTGCAAACCTTCCAAACAAGGAGGGGAAAAACATCTCTCAAGAAAGAAAAGAAATAATGAAATTTTCTCTTGAAAGGTCATTAGGGGCTAATTACTGCCATTGTAGAAAAAGTCAAGACAAGATCAAAAGACAAAAGTCATTTCAATCCTTGAGAAAAACTCTTTTCCACCTAAACTATTCAGATTGAATATGTAAACCAGAGTCTCTCAACCTGAACTTATATCCTATAAATCCCCTAACATTCCGTGAAGTCCAGTCCTCCTATGGAGGAATTTGGTGATGGTCATTGAGGAAAGAGGCAGAGGTTGGTATATTTCTGGCAGCACTTGCTTCTGTGGATCTTTTGTACAAGGGACTCTATCTAGAATGTGGACTGTCCATACTTTCTTTACCAGCTGTCATTTTGCCACACAAGAGTGAGATCCAGCATATTCAGAGTGATGTGTGTTTATTAGAACAAGTACGCTACCTGGCTAGAATATCTTCAGAACACTTGTTGGATATTTGTTTTTCAAATACTTAAAAGTTTGCTTTCAGTGTTAAAACTCTTAAATAAATTCTCTCTCTCTCTCTCTCTCTCTCTCTCTCTCTCTCTCTCTCTCTCTCTCCCTCTCTCTCTCTCTCTCTCAATTCAAATAGTTTTTGTACTCTACTTCAAGTATAGGAGAAACATATATTCACATTACTTCAAGCATCTTTATAAAACTTAATAAACAATTAAACTAAACAAGTAAAAAAAATGGAACTGCCATTTGACCTAATGATCCCACTTCTAGGAATATATCCTAAGAAACCAAAACACCAATCAGAAAGAATATATGCATCACTGTGTTCATAGCTGTGCTATTTACAATAGCTAAGATCTGGAAATAGCCCAAATGCCCATCAGTAGATGAGTGGATAAAAAAGATTTGGTACATTTACATGATGGAAAGCTATGCAGCTATAAAACAGAAAGATCTCTTACCCTTTGAGACAGCTGAGTATTACCTGGAGAGTATTGTGCTAAGTGTTCATATGATACTTGTCTTTAACTGTGGAATTTAATGAACAAAATTAACTGATAAAATAGATCTAAAGACATAGAAGCATAGAAAAGACTGACAAATTGCAGAGGGAAGGGGAGTGGGGTATGGGTAGAAAGTAACCAAAGAACTTATATGCAGAATAGAGGCCTGGGTGGGTGTGTCTTTCAGCCGGGCCTGCACCCTCTTGCAGTCCTAGAGCCCTTGGGGAGTGGGCCTAAGCCATCAGTCAGACATCCTTAGCCCTGCCGCTGAAGCAGGAGTGGCTCCTGCCACCGCTGCTGTGCTCACAAGCCATGAGCCCAGCTTCTGGCTGAACAGCATTCCCTCTGTGGGAGTGCACTGACCACAAGAAGGCATTATGGGGACACTCTGGCTAAGTGTCTTTCCCCTGATGGTCAGTGCATGCATCATAGTTACCTGTAGTTCTGCCGTTGTGTCAATTTGCATATTAGCTTTTTGTTATATAGATATGCATAACCCATGGACACAGACAATAGTATAGCAACACCTGAGGGTGGCAGGTGTGGGGAATGGGTGTGAATGGATAAAAAAGGGGGAGGTACATCTGTAATATTTTGTACAATAAAGATAAAATTTTGAAGTTCTTTTCTGTGCTCATCCATAAAAAGTAAATCCTCATCCATACAATTTTATCATGAGATTGCAGCAATTCAGTCACATCTTCAATTTCACTTCTAATTCTAGTTATCTTCCTATTTCCACCACATCTGTAGTTCCTTCCTCCACTGAAGTCTTGAATCCCTCAAAGTCATCCATGAAGATTGGAATCAACTTTTTCTAAACTCTTGGTAATGCTGATATTTTTTTTACATCTTCCTATGAATCATGAATGTTCTTAATGGCATCTAAAATAAATCCTTTCCAGAAGGTTTTCAATTTACTTTACCCAGATCCATTAGAGCAGTGGTTGGCTCTGTTGACTAATGAGTTTGCTGACCACTGGGATAGGGGCTTAATCACAAGAAACAATAACACCCTGTAATTATTGGAAAAGGGAGTCTAGGTCAGTGGTGGGCAAACTCATTAGTCAACAGAGGATCAAACCGCCCATTGCATTAGAGGAATTAAATATATTCTTTAAGTAATGAGATTTAAAGTCAAAGTTATGCCTTTGTTCTTGTGTTGCACAGTGAATGTTGAGCTAGCAGGCATGAAAACAACATTAATCTCATTGTACATCTCTTTTAGTGCTCTTATCAATAAGCAATAATATTTGGAAAGCTATCTTTTGTCCTAATCAGTAGTTCTCAACAATAGGCATAAAACATTCAGTAAATCATGTTTTAAACAGATGTGCCATTATCCAGGTTTTTTTTCTATTTGTAGAGCACAGACAGAGTAGATTTAGCATAATTTTTAAGGCCCCTAGGATATTCAGAATCATAAATAAACATTGGCTTCAACTAAAGTCACCAGCACCTAACAAGTGTCAGCCTGTCCTTTGAAGATTTGAAGCCAGGCATTGGCTTCTCCTCCCAATTATGAAAGCCCTAGATACCATTTTCTTCTGATATAAGGCTGTATCATCTACATTGAAATTCTGTCATTTAGTGTAACTACCTTCATTTACTATCTTAGCTAAATCTTCTTGATAACTTGCTGCAGCTTCTAAATCAGCACTTGCTTCTTCACCTTAAACCCCATGAACCAGCTTTTTTCTTAAACTCTACCACGATCCAGCCTCTGTTAGACTTTTCTCCATCAGCTTCTTCATTCTCTCAGCACTCATAGAATTGAAGAGAGTTCAGGCCTTACTCTGGATTAGGTGTTGCAGTGGTTCTCAACCTTTCTAATGCTGTGACCATTTAATACAGTTTCTCGTGTTGTGGTGAATCACAATGTAAATATCTGTGTTTTCTGACGGTCTTAGGCGACCCTGCTAGTGGTTCTCAACCTGTGGGTCACTGCTGTAGAGCCTAAGACCATCAGAAAACAGGTCACGACCCACAGGTTGAGAACCGCTGGCTTAAAGGAATATTGTAACTGGTTTGATCATCTACCCAGACTATTAGAATTTTCTGCATATCAACAATAAGGCTGTTATATTTTATTATCACTGGAGTGTGTCCACTGGAGTAGCATTTTTAATTTCCTTCAAGAATGTTTCCTTTGAGTTTATAATTTAACTAACTGGTGCAAGAAGCCTAACTTTTAGCCTCTTGACTTTTGGCATGCCTTCCTCAGTAAGGTTTTGATTTAAAGTGTGACTCATTCTTTTGCCACTGTAGAGTTATTAATTGGCCTAATTTCAATATTGTTGTGTCTCAGGGAAGAGGGAGTCCCAAGGAGAAGAAGATGGGAACAGCCAGTTGGTGGAGCAGTCAGAACCCACAGAACATTTATGAATTAAGTTTTCTATCTTATATGAATATGGCTCATGGCTCCCCAAAATAATTACAATAATAACATCAAAGATCGCTTATCACAAATTACCATGTCAAATGTAATAATAATGATAAAGTTTGAAATATTATGAAAATTACTAAAATGTGACACAGAGACATGAAGACAGCAAACACTGTAGGAAAAAATAGCACTGATAGATTTGTTCCATAGTGCCTCTAATCTCCTAGGTCTCTATTTTAGACAGATAGAATTTTCTTATTTAATTTTGTTATTTTCAAGATCTACTTTGGCTTGGCTACATACAGTATCATATCTTCCCATTAGACTGTAAGATCATATTGGGATGAGGGTAGGGTACCAACATCTAATAGATTTCATATTGAAAATTACAGAATACTCCTTATTTGGGGAGCTTAGTCCTAAGAATTTCAGGGTGCACACAATAAGTAATTCATTGTAGTCCAATGGAAAGAATGTGTCCTTTCTTTTTTTTCTCACCCCCCTCCCTTACACCCAGCAGTCCTCCCCTGCCCCAATACCTTTCATCTTGTTCTCTGTGATTGTGTCACTATTTTGCCTGTTAGTTCATTTTATACATTAGATTTCAGGATGTGGACCTTTCAATAAAGACTGGAATCCTAGCACTACTATTTACTAGCTAGGGGACATTAGGCATATTACTTCATTTTTCTCTGGGCTGTGTTCTTTTGTTTTGTTTGCTTTTTTATTGTTTGGCTTTTGTGTGTTTTTAGCATGTAAGAAAATGAGCAATTAAGCTAAAAAATTCTAAGATTAAAAGATAAACATATGTAACTTTGCCTAGAATAGTGCCTGTCACATTGTAGGTATTCAATGCAGAATAGCTATTATCTTAACATCTTACATTTGTGTAACACTTTTCATTTTAAAAAGCCTCCTTCCATACTCCTACCCTCCCCTCTCTCCTCTCCCCTCTCCTCCTCCTC
>PVJN01005258.1:0-83601 GCA_004026805.1 Lasiurus borealis | reverse complement strand
TCTCTCTCTCTCTCTCTCTCTCTCTCTCTCTCTCTCTCTCTCTCTCTCTCTCTCTCTCATCTCCTAAACAGTCTTTATTCTTCTTAAAAGCTTGCATTCTTTGAGGCATGAAGAGGACCGGTAAATAGCTATGTTATCCTTTAAGTGCTGTGAAAAAGGTATTTTGTAACTGAAGCTGTAAAGATGAGATCATATCATCTGAGAATTAGGAGACAATATATGAAGGATTTAGTTTTGTGACAAGGCTCCCACAATGAGTAGATTTGGGGCAATGAATAAACTGTGTATGTTATAAGGTAATATGTACTACAGAAAATGAAGAGGTGTAGTTGAAAACTGACATTTAAGCAAAGACTTGAGGAAGATGAGGGAGTTGTCCCTATTGATATTTGGGGTAAAAGTGTCACAAACAGAAGCAACTGCCAGTGCAAATGCACTAAAAAGTGGAAGCATGTCTGGTTAGTTCAAGGATCTACAAGAATAGTGTGGCTGGAGCAGAGTGCGAAGGGGAAGAATAGTAGGAGGTGAGGCTAGAGAGGTGGTAGAGTACGTGAGGCAGAATATTTTAGGGTCTTCTAAGATATTTTAAAGACTTTGTGGCTTTTACTCTGAGAGGAAATGGGAACTATTGGAGGATCTTGAGCAAAAGTGAGATGTTATCTGACGTGTATAAAAGGATCATCCTGTTTGCTATAATAATAGACTGTAAGGGAAGATGGAAAAAGCAGAGACCAGTTAGGAAGCTATTTCAGTGATCTAGGCAGCTGATGCTGGTGGCTCAAACTAGAGTGCTAGCAGTGAAGCCAGAAAGTGGTCAGAGTCTGGATATATTTTGAACACAAACCCCAAAGAATTTGCTGATGAATTAATTAGATGTGGTATATGAGAGAAGGAGAAGAGTCAAGGATAACACAGGACTTTTGGCCTGAGCAATTGAAGGACAAAGTTGTCATAACTGAAAGTCAGGACATAATTATAGAAGCATTAGAAAGAATATAATTATATGATAATATATAATGGTACTTCTACAGTCTTGGATTGAGAAGATATGAAACTCAGAAGCTACAAAATAAAGAAGTTGCTAGATTTAATTACAACAAAATGCAAAATTCTTTATTGTAAAAAAATACTTTTAAAATGTTATTTTTATTGAATTTATTGGGGTGACATTGGTTAATAAATTATATAGTTTTAAGATGTATTATAATATGACATCTATATATTGTATTGTGTGTTCACTACCCCAAGTCATGTCTCTTTACATCATCATTTAACCCCCCTTTACCCTCTTCTGCCTCCCCCACCCCTATTTCCTTCTAGTAAGGAGATAATTTTTTAAAAGTGATGGACTGAAAGGAAGTATTTATAATGTATATACCAAATTCATATTAAGATTCATAAACTATAAATTTCTATAATATTAAAAGTAATTCAATGGAAAAATGCTCTAAGGCCACAAACAGGCAATTCACAGGTAAAGGAATACCATTAGGCCAGTATACCTATGAAAAAAGGTTTGACCTCATTAGAAAAATACAGATTAAAACACCAATTTTCACCTATGATACTAATAACAATAAAACACTGATGATTTTTATTGTTGACAAAGCCATGGAAAAACAGGTATGCTTATACACTCTTAATGGAAGTGTAGATTTGTAAAGAATTTCTTGTGGACAATTTTTCATAATCTACCAAAAATTAAGATGTTCACACCCTTTGATCCAGCAATTTTATTTCTATGTACCTAATGTACAGAAATAATCATACAAAGTGGGCAGAGATATAGGCAAAAAGATGTTCACTTCACCAATGTTCATAATGGTGAAAAACTGGAAATTACCTAAGAATTTATCAACAGGAAAATGGTTAAATAAGTTGTGGTACATTCATACTATGCAATACCATGGACCTTAAAATGAATAAGGTAGATCTATAGATGTAGTTGTACATGGAATGTAAAAGAGATAATTAAAAATGCTTTTTGAAGGTTAAAAAACAAATTATAGAACAATGTGTGTATTATAATTACCTTTATATGAAAAAAAACATTGTGTGTGTACATCTCTGTGTGTGTAAATTTATAGAGGTCTGAGAAAAATATGAAACTCCCATTGCTTGTGATCATTGTGTGGGATTACACATGTTGTTGAGGGAATGCAGATTTTCTCTTTATTCTCTGTATACTTCTTTGTTCTTTTTAATTTTTTATTTTTCAATGACAGTTTACATACATTATTCTGTATTAGTTTCTGGTATACAGCACAGTGGTTAGACAAAGTGTTTCTCCTGATATTTCCACTGCTCATCTGGCACCATACTATATACATAGCTATTACTATACTATTGATTATTTTCCCTATGCTGTATTTTACATCCCCATGACTACTTCTTTGTTCTTTAAAATCTCTTTACAATCAAAAGTATTACTTTTGTAATTTTTAAGTTAAAAAATGAGGGATAAGTCAAATACAGCAAATTTCTGCAAGTTCCCAAAGGAGGCAGTAGAATGTTTGTTACATTACATTTACACTGTGCCACTGTGCTGTGTGATGGGAGGGCAGCATCTATTGCGTACTATGTGGCCTTGGGAGAGACACAACGTTTCTGAACCTCCATTTTCTCATGGAAAGAATGTAGATAATACCTGACCTATTTATTTTATTGTCAGTTGTGAAGATAAAATGAAAAAAAAACAGTTTAAAAATTATAAATGCCTGTAAAAATGTGAGATGTCTCATATGCCAGTTAATGACCCACTTGTTTTGAACAATAGTGTAAATTTAACAGTGTAAAACATCAAAATTCAGTCTGAAGCAGAAAATCTAGATTGTCACTGAAAGTTTATTTTAACATAATTCTACCTGTCTGAGTTAGGTCCCACATAATATAAATGTTGGCATTTTACCTAAATATTCTAGAGTGAAACATTACAGTACGGATATATTTTGGCAATAGCCTTGAATCATACTCACTACCCTAGCTACCCCAGGGCCAACTGTAGGATATTGGCTCTATGTACAATGTGGATTTATCCAAGGGGAATGCCTTAGAGGGGTTTTATGAATTTTCACATAGGACAGCGTGACTGATCTGCACTAAGAATAGATAGTAACAGGAAGAAGAAAATTCTAAGTCATGATAGAAGTCACCTGGAGCTAAGGTTTGGCATCAAATATGAGCATGGCCAAGGAAGGTTGTGAGAATAAATCAGGCCTAATGGAAACAAAATGGCTTTCTGAGAAGCAGTAGGAAATTGACTTGGCTAGTGTGAGATGGGGGAGTCAGACATCTCCCATAAATTATAGTTCATAAAACATATCTCTGAAACTTGTACATATTTCATGTGAATGAATACGTTGAGGCAATAAATCTTTACAGCATTTTTTTCAGGTGGATAATTTAAATGTGTCTAAAGTTTAGAAGAGGTGAGGAAAAGATTTGGGAAGTCTGGGAATCCAGATTAAGGATATTTGGACTTGATGAAATAGCCCATAATATTGTTATTGAAGATATTTCATCAAGGTTGGAACATTAGCATGTAGTTGGTACACAGGATGAAGGAGAAGAAGTCAGGGATACCACATAGGAAGCTGCTATAGTAGGCCAGGGATTGAGGATCTGGACTTGGACCGTGATGGAAACTTCAGGTTAGAGAAAGGATAAATCTGAGAGCCACTGTAAAGATGGAAACAGCAAGACTCTAATACATCAGGGGAAGATCCAGAGTAGGTGCTTATGTATCTGAAGGTAACTTAAGCACAAGAGGAACTCTTTCAGAAGCTCATGTCCATATGAAGGCTTCTCACCTGTGCAGCCTGCCATTCCCTTCTAGTGAACCCCCTTTCCAAAGAAGTCCTGTAGCGCCTATTCAGTTCTGCAAAATTCAGACTCATCCAATGGAGGTTTTAAAGCATTTATTCACTCACCCAATTTTTCAAAATTAGGTGAGTGAATAAATGCTGTAAGATTTCTAACCCAGAAGTCAAGCATGGAATTCACTTTACTGCCAGTTTTGATGGAGGGTAATGAGAACTGCCAGGGATTCAAAAAATATGACATGTCCAGAGTTTGTTCACATGGAAATTAATGCTTCATAACCCCTGTGCCCTTCTTATGAACCCCATCTCTTGAGTAAATCTTAGAGCACCAATTTATGGTCATAATTTGTTAAAGGATGTTAGTGAATCAATGCTTTTAGACCTTTATGGAAATATCTGAAATTAATTAGCCTTACCAACTTTTATTTGCATAGGCTCTCTTCCAACTATATCCCCCCCCAGTATAGCTTTTATTAAGATTGATTTTAAACAATAAAACTGAGAGAATCTGTGTACAAAGAGCTTGAAGAATTTAAATACATGGGTTTATTATTAACATAGTAGCAAATATATCAGGAAAACACGCCCCATGAAAAGTGTTTCAAAGAAATAGAAATCTGCTCTGCGAAAGGTCTGTACCCAATAAGTCAGCCCGAAAAAGCTTGTTTGTTCGGTGATGCCTGCAGATAAGACTGCCAAACCTCATTGTGGTTGAATAAGCCAGTTTGAGACTCAGCCTAGCCCAGGCAAGCTACTGGTCCCCAGCTGCGCTCAACTTCGACACCATGGTGTTCGCATTTTGGAAGGTCTTTCTGATCCTAAACAGCCTTGTAGGTAAGGAAAGGATATCCAAACCACCAAAGAAAATTGGGAATGAAGTTTTTCATTTTGAACTGAAATTGTACATTTTTACATAGAATGTTCCCCTCCTGTATTGAAAAGGACATATGCTTAGTATGCTGAGTAAAATAAACTTTAGAAATTTTACTTAGCAAATATATGCCATGCTGATTTGGGAGAGAATTGGTTTATGTAGCTTCTGAATTTAAAATATTTTAAAAGAAAAATCACAGTTTCTTCTCTCTCTCTCTCTCTCTCTCTCTCTCTCTTGCTCTATACTTTTTTACTTTGGAAAGTTGAACAGATGAACTTAGAAGCTCACGCCTGTGCTAAAGATATTTTTTCTACTTTACTTGAGTTTTATTGTTTTATTTCCTTTTAGCTCCCTGTGATGGGCCTCATTTGCTACAGTAGGCAGAGCCTGGCTGGGAGGGCCTACCATGCTATATTACCTAACATTTCCTAGGAACTTGTACTTTTCTGAGGCTAAGCCTGTATTTTGGAAAATATGTAAGTGATTTATTTTTGTGCACAATACGGGTATTTTCAGGGATTCAAGCAGACCAAAATAATCTTTTAGAGTAAAAAATCCCAATGTTGGTTAGACCCATAAGAGATCACTAAGTCAGAAAATTCCTTGGCTAGTTTTTTCAAATACCAGATATATTTTGAATCCACTCTTATGATAAATTATATCCATGGCAGATACAATAATATTCTTTCTCCCAAAATGATATATTTAAGCCATCGGTAATATTAGGCAGTCATTAGAATGAGGTTTATCAAGTACATTTAATGATATAAGAAAATGCTCAGGATAAACTATTAAGTGAAAATGCAGAATACAGACACATGCCTAGAATAAATTTCTAGAAGGTTATATACTAAACTGCTGCTCATAGTGATTACCTCTGGGTGATGAAGCCATAGATGATTTTAATTTTATTCCTCAATTTTTCCAGGGTTTCTAAAAAGTATTATACTATTTTTGTAACCAGAATAAAAGTATTACTTTTTAAAACTATATATTTTTTAATAATAGTTATTTAAATGTCCATTATGAAATGCTTAAACCAGTGGTTCTCAACCTTTCTATGCCATGACCCTTTAATACAGTTCATGTTGTGGTGACCCCCAGCCATAAAATTATTTTTGTTGCTACTTCATTACTGTAATTTTGCTACTGTTAATGAATCATAATGTAAATATGTGTGTTTTCTGATGGTCTTAGACCAACATGTTTTATGGAGTCACCAGAAGGGAATACTGCATTTATCCAGTGCTCTAACCAGGACTTGGAGCTGGAAAGAGGCGCCTTTCTCAATTTCCATCTTGCTGAAAATAGATGTTACTCTTTTTCCTTTCCCTCAGGAATATTCATTTTAAACCTTAACTTTACACAGTGAAAGTCTTTGTTTTCTTTAAAGATCTTACAATCTTTAGCTAATTGGATCACCCCTGGGCCTCTGGCATCAGCCCTCTAAAATCACAACTGTAGTCAACATCTATTTTTCTATGTGAAACCTTCATCTGGCCTATACTAGACAACAGTTTTGAAATAATTGTAAGAGTGTGTTGCTTTTTTTTTTTTACTGTAACTAATATATATATATATTATATATGTATTATATATATATATATGTATATATATATATATATATATATATATATATATATATAATTTTTACTGATTATAAATGTAATATGTGGTCATTGCAGAAAAGTTGGAAAATATAGAAGCATATAAATAAGAAAATAAAAATCACTAGCAACTGTTACCACAAATTTGGGTAAATTTATTTTTTTTCCTTTTTCAAGTGTATATATTACATTAAAAAATTGGGTTTGTAACTTACATATTGTGTATACTGTGTATCTATACATACACAGCCTAGCTGGCCCTGAGCAAAATATGGTAGTGACAATCTAGCAGATGGAATGGAAATGTGGTATAACAGTATATTGTTAATTGCCATGCTTACCTATATATAGAAGTCAGAGAAAGACTTTAATAATCTATACCTGACATTAGTAGTATCCATCAATTTATCCAGATATGGCTGTGAGGCAACTGGTAATGTTTCCATAGATAAGTAATTTAATGGGCTAGCTGAATTTATTTCCTGGTCAGGAAAAATGTCATGTTCTTGGTATCAAGCATGGTGACAGGCACATAGTGGGCACAAAGGAAATACTTATTGAAATAATAAATTACCTTTCAAAATCCTGCCATTTGTAATATAAATGGACCCTGAGAGCATTATGCTAAATGAAAGGTCAGATAAAGACAATACTGTATGACTGAGCTTTTATATGGAATCTAAAAAACCTGAATTAATAGAAACAGAGAGAATGATGGTTATCAGGGTGGGTAGGTAAGGAAAATGAGTTCAGGCTCATAGTCATTTGTGATTGGCTAATTCAAAGGAAGGGGTTAACCTTTGCCATTTCAAGATGGCGGCCCCCAGAGGAGCTGCAAGTCATTCAGGCCAAAATGGTGGCTGCCAAGTTATGCAGTGCAAAATGGTAGCTGCCTAAATTGTTCTTTGACAGAAAATGTTATTTGTTTATTCTCACAATTCTCCCCTTTTATTTATTTAAACTCTTTTCTTCAAATTCGGCTAACATTCATTGACTTTCATGCTCTACAGTGTCTAGGAAAATACTATTTTGCTGTTTGGTCAATGCAGTTTCAATTAACCTTTGGATAATACGTGGATGATGTAACATTCCATCAAGGTAGCTACTAATCAAAGGGGGTGAATATGGATACTATTGCTCCCTTCCACTTTCCAAACCATTGCTTTAGTGAATTGGAGAAAGGATCCTCAATCCCAAGGTTCTAGCTAACTCATAGCTCAAGTTGTCAATTCCAGCAGGGCCTTAGTGATGATTCCAGAAATGATTTTCACAACATATTTATAAATAATTTTCTGTACAACTAGGCAAGGCAGATTTTATTTTAAATATATTTTTTAAATCTATTTTATTGATTTTTTACAGAGAGGAAGGAAGAGGAATAGAGAGTTAGAAACATCAATGAGAGGGAAAATCCGTCAGCTGCCTCCTGCACACCCCCTACTGGGGATATACCCAGAACCAAGGTACATGCCCTTGACTGGAATCGAACCTGGGACCTTTCAGCCTGCAGGCTGACGCTCCATCCACTGAGCCAAACCAGTCAGGGCTAGGCAGATTTTATTTTAATCAAAATCTCTCTGATGACTGTTTAGGAAGTCTTAGGCTAAATTCTATGTTAGAAAAATAATTTAAATCAAAGATGTCGTTGGCAAAAAGTTTATGCATATCATGTTAGGAGGTTGTAATATATATCAGTCACCTGTTGGAAATGTGTGTTGATGTTTTTTCCAGTAATATATTTGAACTTTGGTTTTGCAGTCAAATCAAAAAAGTGAGTGATCACTTGGTTATATTATTTTTAAACTAAAAAATGATGCCATTACACATGAAGTTGCTGGAAATTAAATCACTTTAAATGTGTCAGGTTAAATATGTCTATTTAGAGAATATTTTTGTTATAGTATATTAGGAGAATAAGCCCCCATAAGCAAAGTGCCTGCCACAATGCAGGTGTTAAATAAATAAATGAACAATCACAACCAAAACACAAGTATTTAAAATCATTTTAGAATGTTAATTAATTTGTGTATGCACCTTGGATTATTTTCCTTTAATAATAGCACTGTTTTTTTTTTTTTAAAGAAATCACACATATTTTAACCATATGCATTTTTTTGGTGTTTTATGTAATCCTAAATTTTGTTTAAATCAGGTACTATTTTTTTAATTAAAAAATTTTAATGTTGACCTAAGTTCAGATTTCACCTTTTTCTCTGCCCTTTGCCCACCTCCACCTCCCTCTCCCTCCCTCTCCCTTGGCCTTCACCAAACTATTGTCTATGGGGTATGTGAATATGTTCTTTAGCTAACCCCTTCATCTTCTTTATCCAGTCACTCTACCTCCCTCCCCTCAGGTACTTATCGTTATTTTGCTCTTTATTCACAGTTTTGTTAATATAGAAATTTTTCTGCCTTTTTTCAATTTTTAAACAATTTCTCAATTTAGAGAAAATTAATCCAAAGGAGGTGAGTTTTTTCCCCTGACACTCACAGAATCACCTCTAAGACTAAATTTGTTCTGTTCACTATCTAGATATGGATAAGTTTAATAAATTCAAATTAAATAAAATTTAACAATTAAATTTCTCAATCACACTAGCCTCATTTCAGGTACTCCATAAGTACATATGGGTAATGGCTACTGAATTAGACAGTACAGAGATATAATATTTCCATCATTACAAAAAGTTCTATGCACAGTGCTGGGCTAGAGGATGAGGTCAGAGGTTTAAGTAATGTACACTAGTTGAATGATGTAACATTTTTTAAAAGTTCATCTGGAAAAATATAGCTCTTAGCTCTGAATTATACTGTCACTATATTAGGGATGGGCAATTTCTGAAAATCACCTTTTCTTCAGAATTTAAGAATTGATTATAGCCGTGAGTTTTGGGAATCTGGGCATTGAAATTGTTGGGGCATATTGTCTTGCTCATTGTTGCTTATTTACATGACAGAGTGCATATTCTTAAAAATATATTGCCTTGCAGTAGATTTGGAGATTACCATCTTTATTCCAAGGTGATATTGTTGAGCTTTTACAGATATCAAATTATATAATTACTAGAGGCGTGGTGCATGAAATTCATGCACAGGGGCAGGGGTATGTCCCTCAACCCAGCCTGCACCCTTTCCAATCTGAGACATCCCTCTCACAATCCAGGACAGCTGGCTCCCAACTGCCCTCTCCTGCAGGCCTGGTATCCCCCCAGTTGCCCTCCCCTGCTGGCCTTGTCCCTTCCAACTGCCCTACCCTGCAGGCCTGGTCTCCCCATAATTGCTCTCCCCTGCAGGCATGACCCCCCCTCCCCGCAACTTCCCTCCCCTGCAGGCCTGGTCCCCAGCAACTGTCCTTCACTGCAGGTCTGGTCTCCCCCAGTTGCCTTCCCCTGCTGGCCTGGTCCCTTCCAATTGCCCTCCCCTGCAGGCCTGGTCCCCCCCAACTGCCCTCCCCTGATGGCCTGGTTTTCCTCAACTGCCCTCCTCTGTTGGCCTGGTTACCTCTAACTTCCCATGACTGCCCTCCCCTGCAGGCCAGCTTGTGGTGGTCATCCTGTGGTGGCCATCTTGTGTCCACATGGGGGCAGCCATCTTTGACCACATGGGGCAGCCATCTTGTGTCTTGATGTGATGGTCAATTTGCATTTCACTCTTTTATTAGATATGTTGTCAATTTTAAAATGTTGAAATGTTTAAATCAGATTCATAGTTCCCAAATCCTTGATTTTTATGTGCCTCCATTCTGTGCTATAAAAGGCTTCCTATTGCATTAAAATGGCAGGGAGAGATTGTGCCTGTCTTGTTTGTGGCACAAAACAGTGCTCAATAGGTATTTGTTGATAGGCACCATGGCCTCTTCCATGGCTTGCCTTGTGTGAGAACTATACTTACTCTGCCTTCAAACTCTTGCATTTAGAACAGCCTTTAAAGGTTTTTTGTTTTGTTTTGTTTTTTGTTTGTTTTGGGCCTTAACTAGTCCTAAGTTCCCACCATTAGTCAATTTCATAGCAGATATTGGAATCCACACTAGAGGACAAAAATGATGGCCAAATATAGTATCTTCAAAATCTCTATTTTTAGGGGAAAGTTTCTGGGAATTTTAATGGCCATCAAATTCCCATTTTATCCATTTTATTTTGAACATTTTTAAGTAATCATTTAGGCATAGCTAGAGATTAATAAGGTAAACTTCAAAGATAAATGAGATGGGCTTTTTGAGGGCAGAAGAGTGCTACTTAGCTTTCTCAAATTGTTTCCATCAGAAAATGTAGCTGCTTTCTGCACACCAATTTTTTTTTGAAGAGGCATTATAGGCATGTGTGCCCTAAAGCACTTCTCTCAATTCATCAAGACATGGGTTGCCATGTAAACAGCCAACTCTGGCAGAGAAGCAGCTGGACCAGTGATCTGGCTGTGAAAGAGAACAATTATTGAATCCAGGAAACAAGGGTAATCAGTACAATGGTTTGCTTTTTATTTAAAATTTTCTAAGACTTAGAATCTAAGTGTTTGTCACTTCCCTGAGTTCCTTTTGCCTAATTGTTACCATTAAGGAAAACAAAATTAAAGAACTCTTTGGGTGTGCAAAATTGGGAAGGATGCCAGTTATTTGTCTTTCTGTATTATTTTCTCTGATCTTCCTACAATCTATGTATCCTCATCCCACCCCTACACCTCATTCCTGCCCCTCCGTATCATAGAGAACGTCTCTTAAACTTGACTTTTTTTTCTAACACTTACCTGACAGTTTTATGTTCCATCCTGGAGAACTTCTGTACTCTCATTTTGCAATAGAGAATAACCATTTATTTAGACTAGCTAAAGCCTCTATAGTGTTATCCAAAGCATCCCTTATAATATCCTTTTTGGAAAATAGTACTGCTTATGTAGTACTGAGAATTTCAAGTATAGCACTAGGTTGCATTTGTGGATAGGGAGCTCTTCAGTATTTGTCTGAAAATCATATAAGCAGCTCACCCTTTTGTAAGACCACCAGTTCTCAAAATTTGTGGTCTCAGGCCTCTTTTACACTCTTAAAACTTGAGGGATATTTCTGATTTGGACAAAATGATATGCTTCCCCTGCTAAGAACAAGTACAAACCCTACCTGGAAATAATGCAACAGACAACCAAGAAAGAATTCTGAAACATGATTACAAAATAAAAAGCATGGGATCTGGAGAACAACAGAGAGGCAGGGTGTCTTATGTCTCTTAACCCAACAGAAGTGAACCCAGTTGTAGTATTTCCTATCCTAATCAGGGAGGCTTATTCTTTCCCCAGATAGAATGGGAGTCAATATAAAATCAGATGAGCCCTCAATACCACTGGCAAGGGGGAATCATCAGAAGTCCCACCAACAATAGTAGACAAAGCATGCTTCTTCTCCCTTGGACCTGAGACTATCTACTTTCACATAGAGCTACTGAAGTGGGAGAATGGAACAGACAAGAGGGATAAAGCCACAATAGTAGAAGGCTCTTTGTCTCTGTGGATCTGTGACTCCCATTCACACTAACAAAGACACTAGAAGTGTTCCATTCATAACAACCCCTCACTGAGAGACACCCAGAGGCTGACCTGGGACAAAAGGATCAGGGACAAACCAAAGCCCTAGTGATAACAGATAAACCAAACAGACCACAACAATACCAAAAAGACTCTGAAAAGTAAACTAGCTTTAGAACCACAGCACACAAAAGTAGGCTTAGGCCTGTGTACAAAACTAAAGAAAACATAAAATAAAAGAGATTGCTAAATAAAAAATTTAAATAGGAATTTCATAACATAATAGACAAAATATTTGTGGGAGTTGACAAATATATAATGACATGTACCATCATTATATTATTATACAGACTAGGAGCCCAGTGCATGAATTTGTGTTGCAGTGGGGTTCCTCTGTCTGGCCTGCAGGATTGAGTTGAAACTGGCTCTCTGATATCCCCTTAGGGGTCCTGGATTTCAAGAGGGAGCAGGCCAGGCTGAGGAACCCCACTGGTGCACAATCAGGGCCAGGGAGGAAGGCAGGAGGTTGACCAGCCGGGGAGGGACAATTATGAATAAGGCTGCTCTAAACATCTGTGCAAATTTTTGTGTGGACATAAATTTTCAACTTCTTTGGATAAATAACAAGATGTGCTATTGCTGGATAGTATGGTAAGATTATGTTTAGTTTTATAAGAAACCACTAAACTGCCTTCTGAAGTCATTTCGTATTCTCACCAGCAATGAATGAAAGTTTCTGTTGCTCCACATTTTTGCCAGTATTCGGTGTTGTCAGTGTTTTATATTTTGGCCATTCTAATTTGTGTGTATTGTTATCTTATTTTTGTTTTCATTTGCATTCCCCTGATGACATATGATATGGAATATATTTTTATATGCTTATTTGCCATGCTTATATCATCTCTGGTGAGATGTCTGTTAAGGCCTTTGGTCCATTTTTTAGTCTGGTTTCTTGTTTATCTATTATTGAGCTTTAAGAGTTCTTTGTATATGTTGGATAACAGTTCTTTATTACATACACTGAGTGGCCAGTTTATTATGCGTTTAGAGATCATAATAATCTGACCACTAGTGTATGTCTTTTGCAATTAGTTTAACCCAGTCTGTGATTTATCTTTTTATTCTCTTGATAATATCTTTCTCAGAGCGGAAGTTTTAAAATTTTAATGAATTCTAGCTTATTAATTATTTTCTTTCATGTATTGTGCCTTTGGTTTTGTATCTAAAGTCATCATCAAACCCAAGGTCATTTAGATTTTCTTATATGCTATCTTTTAGCAGTGTTATAGCTTTTCTTTTTACATTTAGATCTGTAACCCATTTTGAGATATGTGACAGGTGTAAGGTCTGTGTCTAGATTTGCCCCCCCCTCCCCCACATAGACATCAAGTTGTTCCCGCAGCATTTGTTGAAAAGATTATCTTTGCTTCATTGTATTGCTTTTGCTCCTTTGTCAAAGATCCAAATTTACTGTATTTATTTGGGTCTATCTCTGGGTTCTCTTTTCTGTTACATTGATGTATTTGTCTATTTTTCAACAATACTACACAGTCTTGATTATTATATCATAGCTTTATAGGAAGTTTTGAAGATGGATAGTGTCAGTCTTCCAACTTTGTTCTTCTCCCTCAATATTGTGTTGGCTTTCCATATAACTTTAGAATAAATTTGTCAATATTCACAAAATAACTTTTGGAATTTTTATTTGGGTTACAGTAAGTCTATAGATTAGGTTCGGAAGAACTGACATCTTGACAATATTGAGTTCTCCACTGTATAAAATAGAATAGCTCTCCATATACTTAGTTTTTTTTAATTTAATTTCTTTAATCAGAGTGTTTAGTTTTCCTCCTATAGATATTATGCAGATTTTGTTAGATTTATACTTAAGTCTTCCATTTTGGAGTTTGATGATATAAATTATATTGTATTTTTAATTTCAAACTACAATTGTTCATTGTTGGTATGTAGGAAAACAATAATTTTTTGTGTATTAACCTTATATCTTGAAATCTTTCTGTATTCACTTATTAGTTCCAGGAATTTCTTTGTTGATTCTTTTGGCTTTTCTATATAGGAAATTATATTATTTGCAATTTATTTCACAATCTGTTTATCTTTTATTTCCTTTTCATGTTTTACTGCAGTAGCTAAGACTTCCATGGTAAGGTAGAAAAGGAGTGGTGGGGAGGACATCCTTGCCTTCTTCCTGATCTTAGTTAAGAAAGCTTCTAGTTTTTCATAATTAAGTACGATGTTGGCTGTAGGTATTTATTGATGTCTTTTATCAAGTTGAGGATGTTTTACTCTACTTTTATTCCTACTTTACTGAGAGTTCTTAAAATCACAAACGGGTGTTAGATTTTGTCAAATGCTTTTTCTGCATCTTTTGATATGATCATGTGATTTTTTTTAGCCTGTTGTGATGGATTACATTAATTGATTTTCAAATGTTGAACCAGGCTTGCATACCCAGGATAAATTTCACTTAGTAATGGGGTAGAATTATTTTTATACATTGTTTGATTTATTGAGGATTTTTGCATCTATGTTCATGAGATGTATTTGATTTCTTTTCTTGTATTGTTTTGATCTGGTTGTAGTATTAGGGTGATGTGGCCATCATAGGATAGGTAAGGAAGTATTCTTCTGCTCTTCTATCTTATGAAAGAGATTGTAGATAATTGATATAATTTCTTCCTTAAATATTTAGTAGATTTCACCAATGAACCTATCTGGGCCTGGTGCTTTCTATGTTGGAAGATTATTTATTATTGATTCGATGGCCCTTTTTTATTTCTTATATTAGTAATTGGTGTCCTCTGTATATTTTTTTCTGTTAGCTTTGCTAGTCTTATTAATATTATTGATTTTTTTGATTAACCCATTTTAGTTTTCTCTATTGATGTATTGTTTTTCAATTTCATTGATTTATGTTCTAGTTTTCATTATTTCTTTTTTTTTCTACCTACTTTGGATTTAATCAGCTCTCTCTCTTTTTTAGTTTCCTAAGCTTTATTGATTTTTAGATCGTTCTTCTTTTCTATTATATGTATTCAATTGTATAAATTTCCCTATAAGGACTACTTTTGACATATGCTATAAATTTTGATAAATGGTATTTTTATTTTATTTTATTATTAGTGTATTATATGTATACCTATCTTCCAATTGCCCCCCCCCCTCCCAGGCATACCTTCACCCCCCAGTGTCTTATGTTCATTGGTTATGCTTATATGCATGCATACAAGTCCTTTGGTTGATCTCTTATTTATCCTACCTATCCCTAACCTTCCTGCTGTAATTTGGTTCAAAATATTTTTAATATTTCTATGAAGATTTTTTCTTGACACATTTTTTATTTAGAAGTATGTTATTTAATCACCATGTATTTTGGGTCCTTCTGGTAATTACTTTGTTATTGATTTCTACTTTAATTTCATTGTGGTTTAACAGCAGACATTGTATGACTTCTATTCTTTTAAATTCATTAAGGTTTGTTTTATGGCCCATAACTTGGTCTATTTTGGTGAATATTCATAATGTTTTAAAGTATATCTCTTTTTATGGAACACTTCACTCCATAACAGCAGAATATACTTTCTCCCTCTCCCAAGGACCAACAGAACATTTACCAAGATAGACCATATAGTTGGCCATAAAATAGACATAAAATTTTTTAAAAAATTGAAATCATACAGGGTTTGTTCTCTCAGCACAACTATCAAACTAAGAATCAACAACAGAAATAAATCTTTAAATACTTGAAAGTTATACAACACACTTCTAAATAATCTATGGATCAAAGGTGAAGTTTCAAAGAAAAAACTAAAAATATAAACTGAATAAAAATAGAAATATGTAACATGCAACTAAAGCATTGCTGAGAGAGAAATTTATAATACTAAATACTTACATTTGAAATGAAGAAATATCTCAAGTTAGTAATTGAAGTTTCTACATCAAGGAATCTAGAAAAAAAAAGATAAAATAATCCCAAAGCAAGCAGAAAGAAGGAAATAATTAAAAGCTGAAGTCAGTGGAGCTAAAATAAAAGTATAGAGAAAATGAAATAAAATGAAAATTCGGTTCTTTGGAAAAAATCAATAAACAAAAATGACAAACCTCTCTCAAGACTGGTAAAAATAAAAACAGGTAAGATATAAATCACAAATATCAGTAATGAAATATGAAATATCACTATAGATTTTGTAGTCATTAAATATTTTTTTAAGAAGACAGAGATCCCATGTACACTTTAGACAATCTCACCTCATGGTAACATTTTGTAAAACTGTAGTATAATATCCCAACCAGGACACTGACATTGATACAATCCAACTATCTTATTTATATTTCTTCATTTTTACTTGTACTTGTGTGTGTGTGTGTGTGTATATATATATATGTATATATATATACATATATATACATATATATATATATGAATTTAATGCTATACAATTTTCAATTAAAATTATTGGAGACCTCAAATAATTTTTGCAAATAATTAATAAATATTTCAATCTATATTTAATGTATTAGCAAAACAAACAAACAAAAAAAGGTAAACACAAAAATACTCAAGCACACATTCCATTGATTACCAGAGCAATGACATCATTATCTAACATATAGCTTCTAGAACACTTCATTATACATTCATTAGAGGGTGAGACTTGAAAAATAACATCTTAATACTATTATGAATATAATTTTTATCTTTTAGCCTAACAAAATGGTCTTAGAGGTAGGACAACAAACTTGTCCTGGTTTTCCTGGGACTTTTCTGGTTTAAGCACTGAAAGTCCTAGCAAACCAGTATGGTTTGCTTGAGACTTACCTGGTTTTATTTGTTTATTTTTCTTACCAGGTTTTAAAATGGAAAGTCCATATACTAGGGACCCTTCAGATCTGAGAAAACTGGGTTCGATGTTCTTCATACTCAGGGGCCTTTGAGGGTCTCCCAAACAACATTTTAAGAACCTCTGTTCAAGGCCATCTTTACACACACAAAAAAATTCCTAGTTCAGAGGTATCATCTTATCATCACATAGGATTTGTGTATCTTCTCAAAATAATTTGTTCAAAATTATCCTACTCCATGCCAATTGCTTGCTCAGCTTTCCTATATGGTTTCTACCTTCTCTTCACCTTGGATTCCTCAAATAAGATGTCATTGAAAGTTCTTTGTAATTAATAAGTATCATCAGAATGTGAGTGTATACCATTACCTTTTTGATGATTATCTTTTCAGGTCAAGTTAATGTAGTACAAGTGACCATCCCAAACCGTGTCGTGAATGTGACTATTGGCTATGATGTCACTCTCATCTGCACCTACACCAGCACTGTGGCCTCCAGGGACAATCTTGCCATCCAGTGGTCACTCTCCAATAAGAAGGAGTCACGGCCAATTACTGTAAGAACTTTATTCCTAAATATTCCCCTTTGGTAGTTCTAGCATAAGCTGTTGAAGTCAGTGTGTGAAGGAATAGTGAACCAGTAACAACAGTGGTAGAACATCAGATACAAAGAATTTGAAGGTACCTGTTTAGGGGTTACCATCATGTAAGTGGCTTGGCCTTTGTCCTCTATTCATATTTAGTTCTAGCTTGTTATCATAATTCTGTTTAAGTCGACATTGAGTATATCAGGTATTCCAGAGTAGATAGCAATGGTCCTTCTCAGTGGTGAAATAAACAGTTCTGAAAGAGTTGTCTTCCACCCACCAAAATCATCCTCACTATTATTTCCAGAAGACCCTAATTCAAATTCATGTCCTAATCAATCTGTAGATCTCTGTCAAACTTAACATCTGGGGTCGGCCTGTCAAGTGAGCTAGCTCATTGAGTCAGACTGAGTTCTGGTGAAATGAGAATCTCATATGGGTGGAAAAGGGTCAAGGTAGTGAAGAATTCTGGTAATCAAAGGCAGCATGAAGCTAGAGAATAGGGAGGGTAGGTTAGAGTCTGGGGGAAGATGTTGCCAGATAAAGGTGTATGAAAGTCAAATGAGTAGAATGATTCTATCAGCAAGCTGTCTATTTCAAGGTTTTCTCCATCTGACCTAAAGGGTAATTCCATGCTTAAATTAACCTATGTATTAAAATTGTATACTCTAAGTGTGTGCTTCTCTCTCTCTCTCTCTCTCTCTCTCTCTCTCTCTCTCTCTCTCTCTCTCTCTGTGTGTGTGTGTGTGTGTATGCATTAGAGTGCAAGCACTTAGGCTGACAGATACCCCTTGAGTGACAAGGTCCATAGCTTTCATCAGATTTTTATAAATGATGTGTAATCCAAAACAAGGAGTTTAGAGAAGAGATAAATCAATGTGGTTTGGAATAGCTAGATGTAGTTGAGTTGGGTCTTGAGGGAATTGAAGGGTTTTGATTAGTAGAAATATAGAGGGAGAGCCAGCTGAGTGGGCTGCAGGAGGCCCAGGGGAGAGGTGAAGAAGAAGAAGGACATTATCTTGAAGAAGCTATACCTGGGCCAGAGTTGTTTCAGCCATTATTAGTCTTTTAGAGGTGCTGAATTAGCTCTTCACTAGAGGTCCTGAATACTTGTTTAGCAGAAAATATTATTCAAGAGGAGATTTCATCAATTTCACCCTCTAGTCAAAGTTTAACAATTTTGCTCAGTGCTGGTTACCTTAGACATGTATCTGAATCACTCTGTGCCTCGCTTAAAATATGATAGAATGGTAATAGTTTTCTACAGGTTTCATGGGGAATCAACTGACATAATGTATCTAAAATACTTGAAAATAATATAAATTCTGTAAGTTTTCACCCTTGTAAACACTGTTATCAACATAATCATCAGCAGCAACAATAAGTCCACTGGTTTCCAGTATCCAAAATGTCCTGACCTAAGACCTCACATGTTGCAGTCAACTAAGAGAGAATGCTACTCTCAATTGTGGGCAAAAATAATCATACAATGTTTTTTCCTTTTTAAAATTTACATTCTCAACTAGCTTTTTCAATATATTTTTTCTCTATAGGTATTAACTCCTTCTCATTTTGCCAATAGGGGCTGAATTTAGAGAGGCCTTGCCAATGTATTTTGAAATGTTTTTTATGCTTGGTCCTCAAATAAAGATGTACTCAATTGTCTGGAAGCCAGGCTATACCAGTCTGATTTTAAAAACATAAATACTTCTGTATATCTCTCTGACACTGGAATTTACACGGTCACTTCCTGGTTGAATTATATGGCTGGTGAGGAGCTTGGAGATGCAGGTTCAAAGGATCTTGTGACCAACAATGAGTTTTTTCTAGACCTAGAAATGCAGAGGAAGAAGGTATAGGTATTGAACTGAGTGTGACTTGAGCTTAAGGACATCTCTTAGAGCAACTTTAGAAAGAAAATCTATTAACAAATAAGTATTTATTAAGTAGCTTATTTACTTGCCATTTACCTCAGTCTTAAAAATGTCTGGTATAGGCAGAGCAAGTAATTTAAATAATTTACTCTTTTAGGATGTCCAAATCAAAGGAATTCTTTTGCACTGTACTACTTGATCAATGAGAATATGCTGCTTGATCATAAAACAGTCTAGGCATTTCTTGAAGAGTGTGAAACTTGTCCTATTTTTGTGCATTGGCCACATAGAAGAGAGATGGGGTAGGGCCAGCTCTTGGCTTGCAGACAGTGAAAATCACATCTAAAAAGGCAGGCTTCCTTTTCCTTCTCCTTGCCCCAGCAAAAGCCCCATTATAACTATTCTTAGGTTTCTACATCTAGAGAAGTTGAGTTCTTCCCTATTTTCCTCCAGACACTGCAGGCATATTCTTCTCTCTGCTTTTCCAGATGAGTAGTTTTGGAGCCCCAGTGGAAACCTCCTAATGGATGTCAGTTCTACTCATTGTTCTTCTACCTACTTGCTGGCTGGATGACCTTAGACAAGTCACTTGACCTTTAGAAGTTCAGTTTTCCTATCTGTAAAATGAGGTTACTTACCTACCTCATAGGTTTACTGTGAAGATTTTTTTAATGCTTGAGTTTTTATTAAATTTATTGGGGTGACATTGGTTAATAAGATCATATAGGTTCCAGGTATAGATGCCTATGATACAAGATCTGTATATTGTACTGTGTGCCCATTACCCATAGTCAAATAATTTTCCATCACTATATATTAGGTGCCCTTTACCCCCCCACACTCCACTCCCTTCTCTCTGGCAACCACCACACTTTTATTTGTGTCTACAATTTTCAGTTTTATATCTAATATATGAGTGAAATCATATGGTTCTTAGCTTTTTATGACTTATTTCACTTAGCATAATATCTTCATGGTCTATTCATGTTGTAGCAAATAAGTATTTAGTCTTTTCTTATGGCTTAGTAGTATTCCATTGTGCTTATGTACCACATCTTCTTTAGCCAATCCTCTATGGCGGGACACTTTGTTTGTCTCCATGTCCTAGCCACTGTGAATAATGTTGCAAGATTTAATGAGATAATGTTTGTGAAGCGCTAGGAAGCTTTCCACATAGTAACCATTCAGTGAATGTTGCATTATTATCAGCAACACTATCCACAAAATGGTGATTTTGCAAAATCCCTATTCTATCCATATTCCTGGGACATGGGCACTAGAAAACCAGATACACTTAGTATAGCTGTACAACTGGGGCAGAACTCTTGGGGGTATCCTGGCCCAGAATTGGTTTCTAGTTCTGCTGTCTTCTAGGTGCCTGTGGTTAAAGAGAGGGGGTAGGCCCCTTCTCTGCCTGCTCCTTACCTTGAACAGAGACCTGCTTAACAAAGAGGTTGCAGATATCTTCCTTTGATTTGTATTTTTTCCAAAATAAAATTTGGCTTCTATTTCAAATGTTTCCTCTGAGTACTTCTACGCATTCATAATTCTGTAGAGCATGTTTATGTTAATATAGGAATGGCTGGAAAGACTTTTGGGGGGTGATAAAAGGAGACTTATATGCTATTAGACAATTCTGTGATTTATGGGAGTAAGATGTTGCCAGACTGATCACTGAGTGATTCAATTCAGCTCTCAGATCCACCCATTTGGGTCGATGTGCCTGTATACCATTCAGCTCTCAGATCCACCCATTTCTGCTCAAACACAGCACAGCCCGTGCCTCAATACTGAGGGTATGGAGGAAAAGGCAGTCAATCAGTGTCTAACAATGGCGCATGCAAGAGACGCCCGGGGAAGATGTAGCAGGACCTCTCAGGTAAGAATACCTATTGGTGAACTACTGGACACCTTCATTTTTTGGAGTCTCTAGGGCAATGGCACTAGCTTTCAGGTGTGAGAAGGGAGTGTCTGAGTTTGGTAACAATCCAGATCAGCACAAACCCTGGATAAAACTGAGACAGCCTTCTCATACTGATGTCTGGAGTTCTTTTCAGCCTCCTCCAAAAGGTCAGGGCCTTATTGCTGCCCCATTGAGCAGGGCAATGACCAAATCTTGCCATAGGCTCATATTCTCCCACCACTAAGATCACTGTGTTTTAAAGGAGCAGTTGACTCTAAGGCCTAGTGTTCCTCAATACCCAGGGGAGGATGTTATCTCTTACTGACTATCTCCTCTAAGGGATTCCTTTGCCGAATAGGATCTACAGAAGTATCCCACAAGTCTTTTGATCAGGAAGGCCAGGATATTCATTAGCCTGGTCCTCCTCTTAGAAAAACCCCTCTTCTTGGAAGACATGAACAGCTTTAGTTGATAACTTCCTCAGTAGGAACTCTTACCTGATGTCTCTAGGTCCTAAGACAGTCAGACTAGCATGGAAGTTTCAGGTGGTCTGGTGCCCTTCTGATCACAACACTGGCCTCCTCTTCCATCCATCCAGTCACTGGTAAATTTCAGAGACCTCAGCTGCCTGTGATCCTACTTAGCATGTGTCTCTCAGATAATACTCTTCTAAAATAACCATAGTGGATAAAACCCTTTGCCATCCTCATCTCTCCAACACACATAGAGTGTGGACAATTTTTTTCCAGAACTTAGTATCTTCATATTCTCTGGCTGCTAGATTCCCCCAACCTATCCTGTCCTAAACAGATAGCATTACATAAAATGTGTTTCAAATGTTGGCAGAGTAGAGGTGTCCATCTCCTCAGGGACATTTTAAAATGAGGGGAAAGGATGTTGGTTTAATTATTATAAATGAGAGCCAATACTGGCACTTGGTGGTTGATGACCAGAGATGCTAAATGTCTTGTAATACATAGAATAGACTCATATAAGAAAGAATTGTTTGTCCAAAATGCCACTGTAACACTCATTGAGAAGATCTCTAAGTTCTTCCCTTCCCACTGTCCCCTCCCATCAAAGGTTACCTATTCTGTGTCCCATTCCCTCAGGAATCTATTCTTGATAAGTTCGAAAAATTAATCGAATGTTAAGGTGTTATGGACTGGTAGCAATTTATTTTGTTATTTTCCAAAGAAAATAATTTAAGCAGTCTCCACGTCCCAAAAGCTATTTAAATACTAGGTATTTCAGGCAAATTGCAGGCTGGGAAGGGAAAGGTGTGGGCAAGAAAGGCTTTCTTTTGGTGTTACATCTCTTCTATGTGCAATCCCAGTTCCCCTAGTACAATCCAGAGAAAATTCTTGGCTTGAGACCATTGCTACCTAACACTCATTCCCCCCTTCTATGGCTCACCCCTTTTTAAACAGTGCAGGAAAGCAAGAGGCTGGAAGGGAATGAACAGATGGTTTGCTGTGGACTTTTAATGCTTCCACATCTCCAAAAGGAGCTCACAAAATCAGCTCTGGAGGCTAAACACATTTATTAATTACAACTTAGACTCAAACAGAAAGTAGATTGCATTCTTTCAGCCCTCTTGTTTATATTCCAACTTCTGGTTAGAGAGCAACATCACTAAGCTGAGAAAATAATCTTTTGGGGTTAAATCTGGTTCCTAACTGCATAGCTTCATGTGAATAGAATCTTGGCATAGTTGAAGGGGAAAGGTAGTTATTGCAGCTGGCAGATGTTGAAGGCAATGTGTGGTGAACCTACTGAGCATGGGAAGAAGCATCATGCCAATAAATAGCATCAATTGGCAGAAGAAGAGTCAAGCTGGAGTAGAAGATGGAATGGTCCCAAAGGGAGAAGGTTGCCTGTAAATCATATTCCTTGCCTAAGTCAGGACTAGAAGTGCCATTTCAAAATGTTCAGTGATAATTGGGAGGTCTGAATTCCATATCTGACTATAAATTGTATGACCTTGGGAAAATTACTTTCTGAAGGGGGTTCAGTGTCCTTTTCTGTAACATAGGAGGATGAATCAGAGGTTACAAACTGGAGGACTTGGGGCCTGATTTGGCCAATGGATACATGTTGGATGGCCAGCCCAATATTTTGTTTGTTTCCATACATTGAAAGCATTGTTTGTATTGGATCTTCACTTCACCATAAACCCCACTATTCTCTTTGATCTTACCACCATCCATCAGCCCCTCCCAGACATTTACCATATTTCTTATATCTATCTGACTCCTTAGGGTTCCTCAACCTTAGAAGCCATGACTAAGTGATCCTTCAAGGGTCGTATAACAAATATGGTATTATGATTCTACATTCAGCCTCTAGCATCACCAATGGACAGGAAGAAAGAACCCTGGGGGCAAAGTAGGAAAGTCTGCCATAAACACAACCACAAAGAGCAAGTGGGCATAAAATTAACAAGCACCACTTAAGGAGCCACCCCTCCCCACCAAGGATGTAGCTTATTGAACATCCATGGCTTTTCCTGGACCTCAATTGCTTTGATCTCTAAATTGACCATATATTTTCTTTAAAAAGTATACAAGCCTCACAGGATCATGACAAGGCCTTGATCATTTTTCAGCTTTGATTTTTAAAAGAATTATTTTTTTGTGGAAAATGTCATCAAGTTGCAGTCCTTCCTGCATTATTAGATAAGCAGGTTTAGGAAAACAATTTATTTATTTTTCTTTATAAGGTCAGTGTGACAGTGTGGACTTCCCCTAACAGAAAGTTGGTCTATCTATGTAGGCCTGGGCATGTTCTTCCTTTCACAGCATTCTGGGACCAATTCCTTTCCCTTTTAGATCTCAATTGTTCTCTCTACTTACCCCATCCTGTCCCTGACATCCTTTAGTATTATTTGTGAGAGGGCAAAATATAAGCTCCAATGTGAGGAGCTGGGATAGAAGGGTTGGTGAAGGTCCTTTTCATAAGGAAGTTACAAGTTCAGGGCCTCATGATTATTTGATAATTTCACCTTGATTTAAGCGTAACTGTGAGAATTTTACAGTGACTTATTTTCATGTCCTAGTCTTGGCATAAAACACTCTCTTCGCCATCTGATCTCTGCAGAAACAAAGACCTTTCACCTAGGTCTTCTGAGACTTACTGTGGGTCGTAGGCAAAAATGGTGTCATATCTCATTGTGGTATCTTCAAATCTCAATATAAAACAGGCTGTCCTACCCCCAGTCTTCCTGGGAGCAGGGGAATAGGCCAGATGTTGAAGTTGTAAAGGGCTTCCTTCATGGACTGCAGACTGTATCCCAGGTAAGAATCCATAGGATCTCAAATCATTGATTAGAAAGTAAGTAAGCCCAATATTGGCTAGTGAAATGAAAAGCTAGATATCTTAGATGTCAACACAAATTTGAGGAGATGAACTTTCTCTTGGCCTATTGAATACCTTAACACTGGCTTTCTGGTTTGTCAGTAAAACAGCACCCCTCTGGGGCAAAAGTTAGTAATTTCAATAGGTATGAATGGATGAATTGACTCATTTTAGTGTAGGAAAAGAAAGGTAGGTGATATTAGAGAACCAGAGGAAAGAGACAAGTTATCTTTTTAAATATGTTTTTTCCTTTGATTTTTCCCCCTCAAAAATCTACCTTTCTGCCTTAGTTTAAATATATATTGGCTTTCTGTGGAGAACAGTATGGAGTTTCCTCAAAAAACTAAAAATGGATCTCCCATTTGACCCTGTAATCCCACTCTTAGGAATTTATCCTAAGAAATCACAAACACCAATCAGAAAGCATTTATGCATCCCTATGTTCATAGCAGCACAATTTACAATAGCTACAATTTGGAAACAGCCTAGGTGTCTGTCAGCAGATGAGTGGATCAGAAAACTATGGTACATCTACACAATGGAATTCTATGCTGCCATTAAAAAGAAGGAATTCTTCCCATTTGCAGCAACCTAGTTGGAACTGGAGAGCCTTATGCTTAGTGAAATAAGCCAGTCAATGAAGGAGAAGCATCACATGATCTCAATCATTTGTGGATAATAAAGAACATTATAAACTGATGAACAAAAGGATAGATACAGAGGCAGTAAAGCTTCAAACAGTCTGTGAAATTACAGCAGGAAGATTAAAGTTAGGTGAGGTAGATAAGAGATCAATCAAAGGACTTGTATGCATGCATATAAGCATAACCAATGAACATAGACATTGGCGGGGTTGGGATATGCCTGGGACGGAGGGGGGGCAATAGGGAGATATGTATAAAAATTAATAAAAAATATATTGGCTTTCTGCTCAAAGGACAGTGTATTGGTATTTATCTAGACAACATCTTTCAGCTTGCTGATCACCTTCATACTCTTGATTAGCCTATTAAGGTAGGAGCATTGCACAAGAAATTAGAATTGGGTTCTAGAACTGTTCCAACTATAAACTTCTCTGTGCTTCAATTTCTATTATAAAGTGATGAGAGTGAATTAAATGAATCATAAAGCTCTTCAAGTAGATTTTATGAAAGTATTAATTAGTTCCACTGGACTAGGGCAGTAACCACTTATTGAATAATAAATATTTCAATTACACACATTTGTATGAAACTAACAAAGTGTGTACATGGTCTGTGTATATTGTGAAACCTCAGGGATCAGTGATTCTAAAGCTTCAGTCAGTCATGTCTTTATGATTTTTTGTCATATTTGTGTACACAATCAGTATTATTTAATGTTTTCTATACTAACTTGGTTTCTTAAAAATTTTTAAATATCTATCTTAAATTAAGCCTAAGCAATAATATTCATGAACTCACAGATTTAATGCGCTATATATGTCTCTTTTTAAAATTTCATTTAAATATTACTTAAAATCAACTTATGGACCTATACTTGGGGAATATATATCATAGTTAGGATTATATTGGTCTGGATATTCAGATGTGGAAAATTTTAAAGGTTCCAAAGATTAAATACTTTTGTTATTTATCACAAAGGAGGTTTCCATGGAGACATGACCAGAGGCCATCGCCCTTGACATTGTCACAGTTAGTCAGAGGCAGACCTGTAGCTAAAACCCGGGCCTCTTTCTACTTTACCATGCTGCTCCAAGAGTTATTATATAAATATCCATGTTCTTAAATAAAGATGCGACTAGAATCCAGATCTTTCTTAAGTGTACTAAATTATAATAATAAAAATCCTGTGGCTTTAGATGAATCATTTAATTTCTCTGGATTTGAATGCCCTGATTGAAATGATAATTCCAGTTTTGCTTCCTGCCACATGGGGAGAAAGGTAGTAGTTCCATTGACTAAGCACTCTCTAAACCCTTTTCTGGATTATATTGTTCCACCCCCATACCATTATGAGGAAATGGGTCTAGATCAGTGGTTCTCAACCTTTCTAATGCCGCGACCCTTTAATACAGTTCCTCATGTTGTGGTGACCCCCAACCATAAAATTATTTTTGTTGCTACTTCATAACTGTAATTTTGCAACTGTTATGAATCGTATCTGTGTTTTCCAGTGGTCTTAGGCGACCCCTGTGAAAGTGTTGTTCAACCCCCAAAGGGGTCGCGACCCATAGGTTGAGAACCACTGGTCTAGATGATTTCTCAGAAGCCTTTCTCTGAAATGGTATTCTAACCTGGTAAAGCCAAGTTTGCTTATCCAAAGGAGTATGTGTGTTTGAAAGGAGCATGAATATTCTAACTTTCAGGGAAACCACATAATCCAGATAGTTCCACTGCGTAAAATAAAGTCAATTTTTAAAAAATATATTTTATTGATTTTTTACAGAGAGGAAAGTAGAGGGATAGAGAGTGAGAAACATCAAGGAGAGAGACATCCACCAGTTGCCTCCTGCACGCCCCCTACTGGGGATGTGCCCCCAACCAAGGTACATGTCCTTGACCGGAATCGAACCTGGGACATTTCAGTCCTCGGGCTGACACTCTATCCACTGAGCCAAACCGGTTTGGGCTAAACTCAATTTTTAAAAAGCTTATAAAGTGTGTGTGTATATGAGATGGGGGTGGGAATGTGTGAAGGTTTTGGATTTCCCATCAGGCATTTGTGTCCTATGAAATGAGTTTCATCCAAGTAGTCTCATCAGGTGAGTATCTTGATCTCTTAAGCTTAAGAGTTGAATCCCATCAGCTCCAGCTATCTACTGTATGCAAGACCATCATACCTTGCTGCTCTATTGATATCACAAAGCTTCTTTGAGAACAAATGAGGTAATAGCTGTGAAAAGCTATGAGGAAGCTGACGTATTCCAATGAGTTGAAAACTTGGACCTGTTCACTGATGGGGGTAAAATGCTACTGTATATCAAAGAAAATAACCTTGGATCAAGGGAGCTCCCAGGTAGTTTATCCTAGCCCTGGACATTCTCCAATTCTCATTTCTCTCTCTCTTTTTTTTTGTCCCAGATTTACTATTATGAAGGTGGACAAGCTGCATCCATCGGGCGATTTAAAGATCGAATTGTCGCATCCAATGAGCCAGATAATGCATCCATCACTATTTTGCACATGCAACCAGCAGATAGTGGCACCTACACCTGCGATGTTAACAACCCCCCAGATTTTAGTGGCAACAATCAAGGCATTCTCACAGTCAATGTGTTAGGTATGGACAAGTTTTTATGGGTTTTCTTGGTGTAATTTAGGACTTGAATATGCCGGGGCATAGATTATAGTGCCAATTAAGTCCCAAGGAGAAATATCCTCTCTGCTCCTTTGATTATCATGGAACTAGAGACACATCTCCTAACCCAACCCATGTAGAAACAGTGAGAAACCACTCATAAAACATGTTGAAACAATTGCCAAACTAAAAGGGCTGCAAAAATGACAGACAGCAGTAGATAACCCAACCTCCAAGGATTCTTATTTTCGAAGGATAAAATGAGAACAGATGGGACAATGCATAGTCCCACTAAATGGTTATTAGCAGCTCTTTCATTGTGGACTTCCAATTACAGCCAGTCCTACCTGGGGGAGACAGCTTCCAATTTATTACCTCTCCCAAGCCAGCTACAATTTCCACTATTAAACCATTATTTGGAATAAAGGGAGGAAGTTCCCTTTTTAAATATGTTAACACTATTTGGATTGTTTTTCTAGATTCCACTATACATGAAATCATATGGTATTGATTCTCTCTGTCTGACTTAATCCTATTAACATAATACCCTCTAGGTCTACTCATGTTGCAAATGGCAATATTTCATTCTTTTTTTATTGCTGAGTAATATTCCACTGTGTATATAAACACCACATCTTCTTTAATTCATCTACTCATGAACCAAAACAAGAATAGACCCATAGGTACAGAAAACGAACTCTTATTTGCCAGAGAGGAGGGTGTGTGTGTGAAAAAGGTGAATGGGGAATAAGAGGTACAAAATTCCACTTATAAAATGAATAAGCTGTGGATATGTAGTATACAGTACAGGGAATATAATCAATAATCCTATATAATATGCAAATAAACCAAAGGGTGGAACGACCAGCAGAACTACTGGTTGCTATGATGCACACTGACCTCCAGGGGGAAGATGCTCAATGCAGGAACTGCCCCTGGTTGGGAGGTGACTGGCAGTGGCAATTGGAGGTAGAGCCGGTGAGTGGGTGGTGCCAGGCCACTAGCCAAGGTGGGTGCCAACGGGGGCTCCCTGATTGCCCAGCCTGCTGGTTGCTCCCCAGATTGGCTCTGACTGCCAGCCATGCCTAGGGACCCTACCCTGTATATTGGGAATAGTGTCTTAGATTTAAAAGTTAAAACCTGGCAAGGCTACTCTAACACTGAAAAAACAGGATGATGCAGCAATGACATGCATGGACTCTGGCTTGCACATTTTGTGGTCAGCCCTGATTCTGACATAACTGTGTGACAAAGCCAATTACTTAACTTCTCTCTGCTTTAGTTTTTCTACCCATAAGTTGGGGAATATAGCACTACTGCCTCAGAAGGATCATGTTATATACTACTTTTTATAATCAGGGCCAAAACATGTAGCTGCCCATACAACAGCAAGATGCCGTTCACCTGTATTAAAAGTATGGTTATTGGTATATGTGGCATCCCAGATTTCGAGAGGGATGTCTGTTTGCTAGTTTAGGCCCAATCCCTGTGAACATCACCTGAGGGCACAGGCCAGGCTGAAGGATCCTCCCCACCCCCTCCCCACACAAATTTTGTGCACAAGGCCTCTAGCATTGTAATAACTTGGCATGGTGACAGTTGGTTACAAAACTAAGTGTAGTGATCACATAATAAAGTATATACATATCAAATAAATTTTATATACCTGAAATTAATATACTATTGTATGCTATCTATACTTTAACAAAAAAATTTAAATATTAACACCATTTAGAAAAAGAGCCACATGTTGAGCCAGAGTTGAGAATGACTTTATTTATATACAAATATGCATTATGTGACACTGGGCAAGTCATATCCATTCTTCAAATGAATTTGGAGTGGTTCATTTATGCAGTATTTATTGCGTGCTTGCTTTGTGCTAGGAGCCGTAAAGTTTACAGCATTGGAGGCATGGTTATTATTTTTGTGAAATCCATAACATTAGAGATTTCTAGGACTCCTTTCAATCTCCATTTGAGAAGACAATGAGATTTTTGCTCCTGTCTTTCAGCCTACCAGGTCTTGTGTGCAAACCTTCAGAAGGGAGGGATGAAAGGGCTATAAACACCGACTAACTCACTATTTGATCTAAGGGCTTTCCCACTTCTAAGTAGCCCCAAATGGAGCTGATCTAGGTATTGTTCTTTTCAAGATGAGTACATCCATTACAGGAAAGGAAGAAATAGAGCAAACCAGTGACTTAACAATTGAGTAGCTTGATAAAACAGCAATCGGTAACAAGGTGAACACCTAGAAGAAATGTCCAGAGTTGTCTGAGCTTGCCATTCAAGTGATGCCAGAAATATACCATGTATATACTGTGAGGTATGCTACTGCATCTACGTATCTGGAAATCAAGCACTGATTTTTAAGAGTGGTATAGCTCAATCCTGTTTTTATTTTGCTGAGCCCTGTGCAAGGCATTGGGGTACAAGAAAAGACAAGGTAAGTATACACAATCCATTTCCTGGTAAAGTTGATGTTCTAGTTTGGAAGGTTAGTCATTTACATGGAAACTAAATGGTCTGATATAGATGATAGCACCTCAGGGTCGGAGTCAGAAGACCTAGGTTCTCCTACTTGGCTACTCTCTGGCATCAGGTAAGTCAGTCCACCTTGCTCTGGCCATTTTGAGAAGGAGTTATGACTCCTACCTTGTTTTTACAAGTTTATTATGAGTATTAAATGATATACTGTCCATGTTCAAAGCATTTGATGGATTAGTCCTCTAATTGGTTTCTGTTGCTCCCTGGCTCTGGGTTGTCCTTTTGATCAGAAACAGCATGAAGAAGCCACACTTTTTTATAACTGATCTTGAAAATAGTACTGAGATAGTTATATAGAAAGATTAATATTCTTAAATTTAAAGTTTAAAGAATCCCTAACCAACTTCCATAAGAAGCTGAAGGAAATTTTCTCTCTGAGTTGTTCTTTCCCATGAGTCTTTGAGTTAGTTGTTTTTGCAATGACTGTGTCATGACTTTTCCTTAAACATCTGGGATTCAGAAAAGATAAGAGGCAGAGGGTCTGTGGATTTCTTTGTTTATTTGGGAGCTCTCAAAAATTCTATTTTTGGAGAGAAACCAAGATGGTGGCATAGGTAAACACCTAAACTGCAACCTTGCACAATAATTTCAAACTACAACTAAAAAACAAAATGGACATCATCCAGAACCACAGGAAGGTTGGCTGAGTGGAAATTCTACAACTAGAAGGAAAGAGAAAGGCACACTGAAAGTCACAGGAGTTGCAAGAAGCAGAGGTACTAAGATACACACCCAGAGAGGACTAGCAACTGAGTGCATGGCTGGCTTTCTCAAGCGGGAGGGAGACAAAAGCTCCTGACTGCGCTGAACTCCAGATCCAGGTGAGACTCTGGGGACCCAGACTCATATAAGGTGAAACTGGACTGTCAGGAAAGAGATAAATCACACTGAGACTCAGAGAAAGTGTGAAAGACAGAGGTACTGAGGCATGCATGCAGAGAGGTCGATCAACTGAGTACTCGGCTGGCTTTCTCAAGCCGGAGAGAGACAAAAGCTCCTGATTACACTGAACTCCAGTTCTGGGCGAGAGTCTGGGGCCCAGACTCATTCGGGGAGAAACTGGACTGTCTGGCAGTGGGCAGAACTCAAGGGCAGATTTCTCTCAGAAGTGCTTGCAGCAATTACCATGGAACACTGAGACACAGGGGCCTGCTAGGGCAGGGATGATTACAAACCAATGCTGTCTGCTCTGCCCTGAGAGTTGGCCCCATCCAAACTGAGCACAGAGGCTTTTGCAAGTCTTGTCTCATAAGGGTGTCTCCAGCACAGAAATTCTCGCAGCATAGACACAGCTGATCCTCACAGCCAATTGGCCTGGAGGTCAATTCCCCCCAGTGATACCAACAACAATCAAGGCTTAACTACAATAAGATTGTGCACATAGCCCACAAAGGAGTGCACCAAGAGTGCCCACCTCAGGTAACTAGGAAAGCTGAGCCACTGGGCCCTATAGGACACCTAGCACACAAAGCCACTCTATCAACTCAGGGAAGCAGTGAAAATATGGAGACAAAGAAACAGATCACAAATGAAAGAAATGGAGGAAAGCAAATGACTGGATATAGAGTTCAAAACCACGGTTATAAAGTTTTTCAAGAATTTCCTAGGAGAGACCAATAAATTTGGAGAGATCCTAGAGGGTATGAAAAAGAACCAACTAAAAATTAAACATACACTGACTGAAATAAAAAATATACAGAGATCTAACAGTAGACTAGAGGATCTCAAGAATAAAGTCAAAGATTTGAAATACAAAGAAGCAAAAAACACTCAACCAGAAAAGTAAAAAGAAAAAAGAATAAAAAAATATGAAGATAGTGTAAGGAGCCTCTGGGACAGCTTCAAGCATACCAACATCAGAATTATGGGAGTGCCAGAAGAAGATAGAGAGTAAGATACTGAAAATCCATTTAAAGAAATAATGACCAAAAATTTCCCCCACCTGGTGAAAGAAATAGACTTACAAGTCCAGCAAGTGCACAGAACCCCAAACAAAAGGAACCCAAAGAGGACCACACCAAGACACATCATAATTAAAATACCAAGAGCAAAAGACAAAGAGAGAATATTAAAAGCAGCAAGAAAAAAAACAGTTATTTACCTACAAGGTAGCACCCATATGACTGTCAACTGATTTCTCAACAGAAACTATGCAGGCCAGATGGGAGTGGCAAGAAATATTCAAAGTGATGAATAGCAAGAACCTACAACTAAGATTACTCTACCCAGCAAAGTTATCATTCAGAATTGAAGGGCAGATAAAGAGCTTCACAGATAAGAAAAAGCTAAAGGAGTTCATCACCACCAAACCAGTATTATATGAAATGCTGAAAGGTATTCTTTAAGAAAAGGAAGAACAAAAAGATAAAGATAAAAGTTATGAACAACAAATATATATCTATCAACAAGCGAATCTAAAAATCAAATGAATAAAAAAATCTGATGAACAGAATAAACTGGTGAATATAATAGAATCAGGGGCATAGAAAGGGAGAAAAGGGTATAGGGGGGGTGCGGGAAGAGACTGGATAAAAATCGTACACCTATGGATGAGGCGGGGGGAGGGGTAAGGACAGAGGATTGGGTGGGAACTGGGTGGAGGGGAGCTATGGAGGAAAAAAGAGAAACAATTATAATAATCTGAAAAATAAAGATTTATTAAATTAAAAAAAATTCTATTTTTATTAGTTGGGCTCAAAACAAAAGCATTCTACAAGTTAATGCTTTTGAACATTTTGAAATTGATCATTTTCTCTAAAAATTGAAGCAACTGTTTACAGTTCCCAAATTGTATATGAGTTCCTGTTCTGCTTACCCTGACTGGGACATAGGACATGGTGGGGGCAGTACAATGGTGGGAAGAACTGCCAATATTTCCTTAAAGATCAATCTTCCTAGCAATGAACCATTTAGAGTCATTTTATTACCCAGTGATGGACATTGATTGGTCCCATGCATTTACTTGTTCATGCATAAATTCATTCAATAAACCCCAAATACATGCCTAGCTACTGTGCTAGGCAATGGTGATGGAAAGATGTAAAAGATAGGGTCTGAGTCCTCCAATAGTTCAGAGTCTAGTGAGGGAGACATATAATTTAAAAACTTACAGTGGAAGTAGGAGAGGAGATCTGGAAGACAGAGGGGAAAGGACTAAAAGCTGTCTTAGGGAAATGAAGATTTCCTGGAGAAGGTGACTTTTGCACTGAATATTGAAGTATGTGTAATTGTGTGTAAGGTAGAAAAGGGACTGAGGCAGCAGGACACAGTTTAGGTGAAAAAAACAGCAATGAGTAAAGGCCCAGGTTGTTTGGAAACCATTCATTTAGGAGAGCTCCATTAGGTATGCTAGCCTTGAAAAACGAATTGCTGAAGAATACCCAACGGAAGTTTGAATAAGTATTTTGTATGCATTTGAAATGAGAATCATCTTCCTTATGCAATTTGGCATATAAAAGAAAATGATATATTTAGAGAAGGTTTGAGATATTGTTGAAGTATTTTCTTTTGTTTTCTGAGGTGAGCCTCTTCTTCCCACTCCAAATCTGTTGAAAGCAAAAAGGTTAAATGGTAGGTCATTGGATTTGGCATTAAACTGTGGGCTTTAACTGGTGAAGTGCCAATTCAATAGCGATACAGTAGTTTTAGAAAATATATAGGTTTGGGACATGGTTCAAAGTGATTCACTAAGTTTTTTATTAATAAAAAATAAAAGGAGAAAATGTGTCCAGCAATACAATAAATAAAATGCCTATCTAGATTTGATTGTGGGCTCAAGAAATAAATACAAGTCATTGAGGTTTTTGTCCATCATTTAATTCAAGTCTTGGTGTCTGGCTGTGATAAAATACCCCATTTAATTTTCTTTTCAAATTGCTGTATTCTGCTATAAAGGCTATAAAATCACCATGTTTAAAAAATACAGTATCTAAATCTAATGATAATTGCAATGGACTTCTGGTTAAATAGTATTGTTTATGGTAGGCATAGCCAATGAATTGTCTCCATCTGAGAAAATTAGTGGAAAGGAAGAGAGAATGAAGAGGTACATAGAAAAAAATACTTATCTTAATGAAAATGACACCAGTTTAAAAGATAAGGATGGCGAAGTGTTTCAAAGGGCTACAGCTATATCCATCTGTTTACTTGCTCATGTGTACGGTGGGTTAAAATCTAAGATTGGAAGATTAACTTCAGTAGCAAGCTATAAAGTGCAGCTGCGGGAATTAGTTCTACTCCTGGCCAACAGCAATTCCGTGTGCAAGGCTCTATAAATATGGCTTCATTTATATAAATACAATATATTCGGATTAGCCAGAGCTCAGATAATCACCTGTTTACATTTTACAGATGAGTCAACTGAAGTTTGGCTACATTAAGTTACTTTCCTAAATACATCTAGGGTAAAGTTGAAGAGCCAGTATTCTGTGTTGATCCAGAGCTCTGTTCTTAACTGCTACCTTTTAAGCAAGAGCAGAAAGCTGGGAAGTCTGGGGCATTAAGGTCTGACTAATCTAAGTTAGAGAACCTACGTCTTTGGAGGACTTTAAATCCAAATTAAGATAAGGAAGATGAGTTGGAAAGTTTCCACATTCAGGCACTTATCTTTCTGTCAGACTAAGGTTAGAAAAAGCTATGAGCTATAAGATGAGTGAGGAGATTCAGATTTTCAATTTCCCACAGGACCTCTCCATTGAGTTGTTTTATAAGCAGCCAAAATTCAGTATGTCCCCAACTGACCTCATCCTTACCCCTTCCTCCTTCCCATTCTTTACCTGAAAACTTGTGCCTTCTCCTGTATTCTTTATCTCAGGGGATGATGGCAAGCTCATGCACCCAGATATTTAAATCAAAAATCTGGGAGACATCACTGACCCCACCTTCTTCCTCATGCCCAATATCCATTTGGTCATCAAATCCTGTTGACTTGTAGTACCTCTTGAATTTGTTGCCTCTTTTCCCTTGGTTCAGGAACCCAAGAGTAAGAGTTATTTAAGTAAAATTTTAAAATGACCATCATCCCTCCCCTACTTAAATTTCTCCTGTGGTCCTCCTGCTTTCAATACAAAATACATGAAATACAAAGACCTCTTTCACTACTCTCCCCACCCCACTTCAGAACTGTGTCGGAAGGTCCTCAAGTATTGGCTTATGGAGTGAAAAATGAATAAAGATTTCAACAGTCTGTAGCACCACCCCTCAAAAATAGGGTTCTTCTACCAATGAGTGAGACAGGCAAATTCAAACTCTCCAACCATTTTGTGCCACCCAAGAAAAAAAATGCCAAAAATAATTTATAAAGTTAAGGGAAAAATAAAAATATGGCATTAATATAACAATTTTAAAAGAAAAATAATAGGTTATCTCAAAGTATTTAAGGGTTATATTTTCCTTTGAAACTGTACTTCAAGAGTATAAACTATACTCCTAGTTGTTCAGTGTTTGCTTACATTTGGTAGTTTTAATAAAGACATATTTTAACACACAAAGTGGAAATTCCTGGTTATAGATCTGGGAAAGAGGCAGATGGAAGATGTGCTAATCAGATGGAAAGGTTCTTGCATCTGAGGTGCTCTACTCCCACCTGGTGGTATAAATAGAAAAGTGTCAAAATAAGTTTTAAAGATTAATAAAAAGCAACAGACTTTCCACAAAATGAGGAAGTGACTGTTATTGTTATAGTCTGTCATTCATTCAACAGGATTTTTACTGTTTGTCATTACTTTACAGTCAAACCTTCTAAGCCCCTTTGCAGCATTCAAGGAATAGCAGAAACTGGCCAACCATTATCTCTTTCTTGCCATTCTGTGCTTGGAATGCCTTCCCCTGTGTACCACTGGTATAAACTTGAAGGAAAAGACATAATCCCAGTGAAAGAAAGCTTTAGTAAGTATATCCCTTAGCAGCCCCTGGCAAGGTATGGTGTGTGTGGTAGCTGATAGCTTGTGTGTGTGGCTTACTGTTCATCTTCCAGATCAATCTTCTGGTTTTCTGGGAGGGGGGGGGTGTAAAAAGAGCGTCTGTCTTCTAACAAGATGACTGTGGTCTGTTCTTATCTTCAACTTTTAGAAGTCAAACCTAGTTTTTCCTCAGAGATAGTAGGATGGGGCTACCTTTGAAATAGTCTCAAGGGGTCTAGTTGGACCCTGCACACCTCAAGAAAGGGAGGCTAATGTGAGGGAGCGGGTTGACATTGAATGATCTGCTACATTGGCATCTCTACCCACATAAGAGATTTCAAAAGTCTATTTCCTGGTTTTGACAGACCCAGACACCGGAACTTTGGTTATTGGAAATCTGACCAATTTTGAACAAGGTTATTACAAGTGCACCGCAATCAACAACCTTGGCAATAGCTCCTGTGAAATCGATCTAACTATTTCACGTGAGTTGATCATACAACTTTAACAGTTTCTCCTTAATCAAGTATCCTGGGGCTGCCAATCAAGTAAATTAATTAGCACTGGTTAGTCCTTCCTGTTTCTCTTCAGATTTATTGCTTTATAGGTTAACTAGAGGCCCTGTGCACGACATTCCTGCACTTGGGGGGTGTGTGTCCTCAGTCGGGCAAGTGCCCTTTCGCAGTCCAGGAGTCCATGGGGGTTGTCCGACTGATGGCTTAGTTGGACATCCTTAGTGCTGCTGTGGAGGCAGGAGAACTCCCGCCACCACAGCAGGGTTCACCAGCTGTCAGCCAGGGGTGTGGTTCACTAGTGCTCCTGCTGTGGGAGCACGCTGACCACCAGGGAGCAGCTCCTGCACTGAGTGTCTGCCCCCTGGTGATCAGTGCATGTCATAGAGACTGTTTGGTCTATTTGCATATTACCTTTTTATTATCCTATCTAATAAAAGAGTAATATTCAAATTGTACCTCTGCTACACCCACAAGCCATGCCCACCAGCCAATCAGGAGCAGGTATGCAAATTAACCCAACCAAGATGACTGTGGCCACAGAGAGAGCAGGAGGCTTGGGTTTCCCTGGCAATGGAGAAAGCCAAACTTTTTTTTTTTTTAATTTTGTTACATGTAACATATCTTCCCATTGCCCCCCCACTCCCAGGCATACCTCAACCCCCCAGTGTCTTGCGTTCATTGGCTATGCTTATATGCATGCATACAAGTCCTTTGGTTGATCTCTTCTCTACCCCACCTATCCTTAACCTTCCTGCTATAATTGGACAGTTTGTTTGATACTTTACTGCCTCTGTATCTATCCTATTGCTCATCAGTTTATAATGTTCTTTATTATCCACAAATAAGTGAGATCATGTGGTGTTTCTCCTTCATTGACTGGCTTATTTCACTTAGCATAAGGCTCTCCAGTTCCATCCAGGTTGCTGCAAATGGTAAGAATTCCTTTTTTTTAATGGCAGCATAGAATTCCATGGTATAGATGTACCATAGTTTTCTGATCCAGTAATCTGCTGATAGGCACCTAGGCTGTTTCCAAATTGTGGCTATTGTAAATTGTGTTGCTATGAACATAAGAGTGCATAAATCCTTTCTGATCGGTGTTTGTAATTTCTTAGGATATACAGTGGTACCTCGAGATACGAGTGCCCTAACATACGAGATTTTTGAGATACGAGCTGTGCAGCGACCAATTTTTGCTTTGAATTACAAGCAACATTTGAGATAGTAGTAATTGCGAGGATCGGCTGGCTGCACACGACTCACCAGTTTTTCTCGACTTGAGCATCTCATGGTTTCCCACGCCTCAAGGCTACGGAACGAATTAAACTCGTATCTCCAGGTACCACTGTATTCCAAAGAGTAGGATTGCTGGGTCAAATGGGAGTTCCAATTTTAGTTTTTGAGGAAACTCCCTACTGTTCTCCACGGTGGCTGCACCAGTCTGCATTCCCACCAACAGTACAGAAAGGTTCCTTTTTCTCTGCATCCTGGCCAACACTTGTAGTTTGTTAATTTGTGTGTTGTTTTTTTTTTACTTTATTTATTTATCTAGTTAGATAGTTATTTAGTTAGTTAAATTAAATCTTTATTATTCAGATTATTACATTTGTTTATCTTTTTCCCCTGCCATAGCTCCCCTCCATCCAACTCCCACACCTCCCTCTACCCTTACCTCCCCTTCATTGATCTCATCCATAGGTGTATGATTTTTGTCCAGTCTCTCCCTGCACCTGCCTCACCCCTTTCCCCTGAGAATTATCAGTCCACGCCCTTTCTGTGCTTCTGATTATATTATATTCACCAGTTTATTCTGTTCATCAAATTTTTAATTCACTTAATTTTTAAATTCACCTGTTGATAGATACGTATTTGTTGTTCATAATTTTTTATCTTTTACCTTTTTCTTCTTCCTCTTCTTAAAGAGTACATTTCAACATTTCATATAATACTGGTTTGGAGCTGATGAACTCCTTTAGCTTTTTCTGATATGTGAAGCCCTTTGTATGCCCTTCAATTCTGAATGATAGCTTTGCTAGATAGAGTATTCTTGGTTGTAGGTTCTTGCTATTCATTACGTTGAATATTTCTTACCATTCTCATCTGGCCTGCATAGTTTCTGTTGAGAAATCAGCTGACAATCATATGGGTGATCCCTTGTAGGTAATTAACTCTTTTTCTCTTGCTGCTTTTAATATTCTCTCTTTTTCTTTTGCACTTGGTATTTTAATTATGATGTGTCTTGGTGTATTCCTCTTTGAATTCTTTTTATATGGGGTTCTGTGTGCTTCCTGGACTTGGAAGTCTCTTTCTTTCACCAGATGTGGGAAGTTTTCAGTCAGTATTTCTTCAAATAGGTTTTCAGTATCTTGTTCTCTCTCTTCTTCTGGCACCCCCATAATTCTGATGTTGGTAAACTTGAAGCTGTCCACATTTTTGGACTCTGTTTTCTTCATGCTTTTCCAGTTGAGTGCTTCCTGATTCTTTATATTTCAAATTTTTTATTTGATTCTTGTCTTCCTCTAGTCTGCTGTTATGCCTCTGTATAATACTTTTTACTTCAGTCAGTGTATGTTTAATTTCTAGTTGGTCCTTTTCCATCTCTAGTTGCTCCTTTTTCATCTATAGTGGGTCCTTTTTCATCTTCTCTTGGGTCTCGCTAAATTTATCCATCTTTCCTAGGATATTCTTGAAAAACCTTATAACCGTGGTTTTGAACTCTATATCCAGTCATTTGTTTTCCTCCATTTCTTTGTGATCTCTTCCTTTGTCTCCACATTGTTACTGTGTTGGGAGAACTTCTGTGTTGGATTCAGCCTTTTGATACCAGACTTGCAAAACTGCAAAAGCCTTTCTGTTGAGCTTGGGATGGGTGGAGTCTCAGGACTTAATGGAGTGCCTTGACTTCTAGTAGGCCCCACCCTCCATGTACCCTGACTCTCACGTGACTCTAGGTAATTGCTGGAACTGTCCCTGTGCATGTGGGCAGTGCCTCTAGACCACTGCCTTTCTGGATACCCTGCACTCCGGGACCATATGAGTCTAGGTCCCCAGGGTTTAGCCCGAAACTGGGGTTTACTGGAGTTATAAGTGGCACAGTTGGGAGGAGCTGTCTCCCGCACACTTGTGAAAGCAAGCAGCTCAATCAGCAGTCTTTCTTCTGCACGCAGTGCTGTGCGTACCACCAGACTTCTGCCCTTTTGCAAATTCCCTAAATTTCCATGCACTTCTCCCATTTAACAGTTCAAACTCCCCCATTATGAGGCTCGCCTGGACCTGGAGTTCAGTGCCATAGAATAGGGGGCCCAGTGCAGTTGGGAGTCTCCGTCTACCTTCTGCCAGAGAAAGCAAGTCAGGGACTCAGGCACTCGCTCTCTCCACGGGCGCATCTCCATACCTCAGCTTTTGGCAGTTCCTCTGGGTCTCTGTGAGCACCTTTCTTTCCTTCTAGTTGTAGAATTTCCACTCAGCCAGCTTTCCTGTGGTTCTGGATGCTGTCCGTTCTGTCTTTTAGTTGTAGTTTTAAAATTGTTGTGCGAGTCAGCAGTGTAGGTGTTTACCTATGCTGTCATCTTGGATTCTCCTCTTCTGATTTGTTGATGATTGCCATTCTGACAGGTGTAAGATGGTATCGCATTGTTGTTTTGATTTCCATCTCTCAGATAATTAGTGACTTTCAGCATGTTTACATGTGTCTCTTGGCCTTCCTTCTGTCGTCTTTTGAAAAGGTTCTATTTAGGTCCGTTGCCCATATTTTTTATTGGATCATTTATTTTCCTTTTATTAAGTTGTATAAATTGGCTGTATATTTTGGAGATTAAACCTTTATCAGTGATAACATTTGCAAATATGTTCTCTCATACATTGGGCTTTCTTGTTGTTTTGTTGATGATTTCTTTTGCTGTGCAAAAGCTTTTTATTTTGATGTAGTCTCATTGGTTTATTTTTTCTTTAGCTTCAATTGCCCTTGGAGCAGTATCAGTGAAGAAGTTCTTTCGGCATGTCTGAGATTGTGCTGCCTGTTAATTCCTCTAGTATTTTTATGGTTTCCCATCTAATGTTTAAGTCCTGTATCCATTTTGAGTTTATTTTTGTATTTGGTGTAAGCTGGTGGTTCAGTTTCATTTTTTTGCATGTATCTATCCAATTTTCCCAACACCATTTATTGAAGAGGCTATCTTGGCTCCATTGTATGTTCATGCCTCCTTCGTCAAATATTAATTGAGTATAGTGGTTTGGGTGGATATTTGGATTCTCTGTTCTATTCCATTTGTCTATATGTCTGTACCAAGCTGTTTTGAGAACAGTTACTTTGTAATATAGCTTGAAATCTGGTATTGAGATTCCACCTACTTTATTCTTCTTTCTCAGGATTGCTGTGGCTATTCGCGGTCTTTTTTTGTTCCAGATGAATCTTTGAAGGGGTCTTTCTAGGTCTGTGAAATACGTCGTTGGTATTTTAATGGGCAGTGAATTGAATCTACAGATTGCTTTGGGTAGTATGGATGTTCTAATGATGTTGATTCTCCCAATCCATGAGCATGGTGTACTCTTCCATCTGTTTACATCTTGTTGAATCTCTTTTTTCCGTGTTCTGTAGTTTTCTGCATATAGGTCTTTTACCTTCTTAGTTAAGTTTATTCCTAGGTATCTTACTTTTTTTGGTGGTATGTAATTTCACTATTAGTGTATAGAAATGCAACAAATTTCTTGGCATTAATTGTGTATCCTGCTATCATGCCAAATTAATTTATTAAGTCAATTAGTTTTTTGATGAAGTCCTCAGGGTTTTTAATGTACAGTATCATGGCATCTGAAAATAAGGACAGCTTTATTCTTCTTTTCCAATTTGGATGCCTTTCATTTCTTCCTCTTGTCTAATTGCAATGGCTAATACTTCCAGTACTATGTTGAACAGGAGGGGTGACTTGGGCATGCCTGTCTTGTTCCTGTTCTTAGGAGAAATGATTTTAGTTTTTGCCAATCGAGTATGAGGTTAGGTGTGGGTTTATAACATATGGCTTTTATGATGTTGAGGTATGATCTTTCTATTCCCACCTTACTGAGAAAGTGTGTTGGATTTTGTCAAATGCTTTTTCTGCATCAATTGATATGACTATGTGATTTTTATCTCTCAATTTGTTTATGTGATGTATCATGTTTATTGATTTGCAGATATTGTACCATCCTTACATTCCTGGGATGAATCCTATTTGGTCATGGTGTATGATCTTTCTGATATACTGCTGGATCTAATTTGCTAGAATTTTGTTGAGGATTTTGGCATCTATATTCATGAGAGACATTGGCCCATAATTCTCTTTCCTTGTGTTGTTTTTATCTGGTTTTGGTATTAGGGTGATGCTGGCTTCATAGCATGTGTTTGGAAGTGTTTCTTCTTCTTGAGTATTTTTGAATAGTCTGAGGAGGATAGGTTTTAATTCTCCCTTGAATGTTTGGTAAAACTCTTCTGTGTAGCCATCTTGTCCCTGGCTTTTGTTTGCTGGAAGCTTTTTGATGATTGTTTCAATTTCTTCCATAGTTATTGGACTATTGATCTGTTTAGATTCTTCCTGATTCAGTTTTGGAAGGTTATATTTTTCTAGGAATATGTCCATTCTTTCAGGTTGTCCAATTGGTTGGAATAAAGTTGTTCATAGTATTTTTTAACAATCCTTTGTATTTTCACAGGGTCTGTTGTTATTTCTCCTCTTTCATTTATGATTTTGTTTATTTGGGTCTTCTCTCTTTGCTTCCTGGTGAGCCTGGCTAGGGGTCAATCAATCTTGTTTATCCTTTCAAAGAACCAGCTCTTGGTTTTGTTGATATTTTGAATTGCTTCTTTGGTTTCCATGTTGTTTATTTCCACTCTGATCTTTACTATTTCCTTCCTTCTACATGCATTGGGCTTTACTTGCTCCTCTCTTTCTAGCTCTTTGAGTTGTAGGGTTAGGCAATTTATTAGCATTGTTTCCTGTTTTTTGCAGTAGGATTGTGGAGCTATGACTTCCCTCTCAAGACTGCTTTCACTGTGTCCCATAAATTTTGTATTGTTGTGTTGTCATTGTCATTTGTTGCCATGATGTTTTTTATTTCATCCTTGATCTCTCTGGTTACCCAGTCGTTGTTTAATAGCATGCTGTTTAGCCTCCATGTGTTTTATTTCTTTGGCTTGTTTTTATTGTAGTTGATTTCCAGTTTTATGCCACTGTGACCTGAGAAAATTCTTGATATGATTTCTATCTTCATAAATTTGAAGAGACTTTTCCTATGACCCAACACATGGTCTGTCTTTGAAAATGACCTATGTGCACTGGACAAGAATGTTTATTCTGTGGCTTTGGGGTGAAATGTTCTGAAGATGTCCATTAATTCCATCTCATCTAGTAAGTCATATAGGATTGATGTTTCTTTGCTGATTTTTTGTTTAGAGGATTTTTCGAGCGGTGACAGTGGGGTATTAAAGTCTCCTACTATGGTTGTATTGCTGTCTATCTCTCCCTTAATATCCTCCAGGAGTTTTTTATGTATGTAGGTGCTCCTATATTGGGTATGTATATGTTTACCAGAGTTATTTCTTCTTGTTGAATTGTTCCCCCTAGTATTATGAAGTGGCCTTCTATATCTCTTGTTATGTCCTTCCATTTGAGATCCAATTTGTCAGATATAAGTATTGCAACCCCAGCTTTTTTTTTCATTTCCATTTGCCTGAAAACCCATCTTCCATCTCTTCACCCTCAATCTATGTGCATCTCTTTTCCTGAGGTGCATTTCTTGTAGACTGCAGATATATGGATCATATTTTCGTATCCATTGGTTACCCAATGTCTTTTGAGTGGAGCATTTAATCCATTTACATTTAAAGTTATTATTAATACGTATTTATCTGTCGCTATTTTTAGTCTTTACCCACGAGTTCCTTCTTTGCTTCCTATTTCTTTCTTTCTTTCTTTTTTTCTTTTTTTCTTTTTTTTTTTTTACAGCAGGCCCTTTAACATTTCTTGCATTGCTTGTTTGGTGGTAATATATTCCCTTAGTCCTTTTTTGTCTGTGAAGCTCCTGATTTCACCTTCAATTTTGATTGAAAGCCTTGCTGGTTACAGTATTCTTGGATTCAGACCCTTCCTTTGCATGACTTTGTATATTTCATTCCATTCCCTTCTGGCCTAATGAGTTTCTGTTGAGAAATTAGTTGCTAGTCTGATGGGGGTTTCTTTGTAGGTAACTTTCTGTTTCTCTCTTGCTGCTTTTAAAATTCTTACTTTGTCGTTGGTGTTTGCCAATTTAATTATAATGTGCCTTGCTGTCAGATTTTTTGGGTTCATTTTTCTTGGGACTCTGTGAGCTTCTTGAATCTGTGTAGGCTTTTTTCTTTCCTATATTGGGAAAGTTTTCTGTCATTATTTCTTCAAACAGGTTTTCTATTCCTTGCTCACTTTCTACTCTTTCTGGAACCCCAATTATACAGATATTGTTTTGTTTCATGTTATCCCAAAGTTCCCTTAGGCTCTCCTCTTGATTTTAATTTTTTTTTCCTAGAAGCTTCTGTACTTGGGTATTTTTTCCTACTGTGTCTTCTAGCCTACTGATGCGGTCCTCTGCTTCTTCTAGTCTACTTTTGATGCTTTCTAATGAGTTCTTTATAGCAGTGATATCATTTTTCATTTATTCTTGATTATTCTGCATTTCTTCTTGCTTCTTCTTCATTTCCTCCTGGATCTTACTCACATTGTTGATTTTGTCTTCCATTCTTTTCAGCCACCTTATGACCATTTTTTTAACTCTCTCTCTGGCAGGTCTATTTCTTCTTCTGTTTCGTTTACTTCTGCTTTTCTGTAATATGTGGCCTGTTTCTTCATCTGTCCATGCTCTTTATCCAAGTGTCTGGTTATGTAGTTCTCTCTCCTATGTTGATATAAAGGCACAAACTATAACACGACCATGTACAACACACAAGGGTCTGAACAGAAATATATTCATGATGTTAATAACCACAAATAAGGTGACCACCAATAAAGACAAATCAGGGGTAAGTAGAGAAAGAAGAGAAAAATAAACAAAAAAAGAAAAGAAAGAAGTGCCAAAATCAAATTGGGAGAAGGGAGAAAAAATAAAAATAAATAAGTAAAATAAAATTAAAGAAGAAGAAGAAAAAAGAGAAAGAGAAAAAAGTCAGAGAGAAAATAAAGAGAACAAGAGAGAAAAGGGGAACAAATTATAGATGTGAGGAGGAAACTCCAATAGAACAGCCACTAATCCCAAGAAATGTCGGCAACAAGTACCTGGAGATTAATACAAGCTACAAATAACAACCAATATCAAGGGAGGCAATGGCAAAGAGAGGTAAAAAACAAACCAAAACAAAGCAAACAAAAAGCAAAATAAAACAACTAGAATAAGCAAAAACAATCTCACAAAGAAGTATAAAAAATTGATATAATCACCATTCTGGCAGACAACAACAAAAGCACATAGAGAAAAACAATTTTACATAATGAATCCAAGAAGAGAGTGGTTTGCATGGACTTGGAGAAGGGCATTTGAAATTAGATATATAAGTAGGGTGAAATTTTAACCAGGTAAAAAGAAAGAATAGGGAAAATCAAAAGTTGCAAAAGGGAAAGAGAAACAAGACAACAAATGGGAAAAGTTAGGAAGAGAGTGTTGAAATAAAGGTAGAGTTTAGATAGAGTAAAATTATGCTAAATGAAAGATGAAAATATAATGTAGAAGTCTAATCCCAAAGTAAAATTAAGAGAAAATAAAATGACACTTGTTTTTTCCTTTTTTTTTCAAAACGGTAAAATAGTAGTAGTAATAATACTAGTTGAAAATAAAAATATATTAATTAAAAAGGTAAAATCAATTGGGGAGAAAAGAAAAAATAGTTTTTTAATTAAAATATGCAAAAAAGAAATAAAAATAAAAAAATAGAATGGGCAGTAGTGGAGGTCATTCACTTCCACTATTGTTCTGCTTGGCACTCCTGTTTCCCAGTCGGGAGGGTATGGCAGTTCCCTGTGTTCTACTGCTGAGGTGTGTCTTAATCTCCTTATTCTTTTGTGATTATGCAAGAGTCAATTTGTGAGTCATTCACTGGGTGGCAGTGTTTTGGAATTGACCTCTGAGACTAAGCACAGGACCTCTTTAGCCTGTGCTTAGATCCTGCTTACTCTGTGGTTCTTATTCTGGTGTGTAGGGATGGGTTGTCCCAGAGGTGATTCTGTGATGGTTACTCTACGCTCCAATTCCCAGGTTTCAGAAAAAGAACCTTCCCCTGCAATCTCTCAGGATATCTCCAATTGCATGATCCTATGTATTTGGTTTAGCAATCAGAAGCCAAGTTCTGAAGAGGAGAGTATTGTCTGTGCTTTCTCCCTTCCCCTCCCCTGTTCGAGCAGCCAGGACACTGCAACAACTCCCAGGCTGTCCTTCTGCCTCAGATCAAAACACGTTGCTTTCTAGAGCTCCCCTCTGTTAATAGTTTTGAGGGTCCCCTTCCACATTTAGGGATCACACCCTGCCCCACATTCATGGATTGCTCTTTAGAGTAGCTTTCCTTCAGTCTAGTTCCCACAATGTATGCGTCTCTGTTCTGTGGGACAGGAGACCTCACCTTATCCCAGGTGAAATCTGACCTTTCCATGTGGATTGTGGAGCTCCTCTTAGTCTGAGTGTCTGCGCCAATTGGAGAGTAGTGTTCTGGGTCCCCCAGCTGTTTGGTGGGTGCTGCAGCTGTAGCTTTTCAGACTGCCGTAGACATCCACTTCCCCCTGCAAGATGGCGCAGTCTCTGCATTCCTGCTGGTGGCTCTGGCAGACAAAAACCCCATGACAGTTAGGCTGCCTGATCAGGGGATCCCCGTCTAGCAGTCCCCCACCTTCACCTGGAAGATTACTGACTCTTCAATTGCCAATAAACACTCCCAGTGCAACTCTCAGGTGCTCTTTCTCCACCTGTTCAGCGACAAGGATCCAGACAAGTCCGTTTATTCTGCCGCCATTTTTTTCCCCAAAAGCCAAGCTTTCTGCCTGCCCTGGCCTGCCTTGGCCTCTGGTTAAGTGTATAATGTTTTAATTATAGAAGATAAATAAATCCCAACAAAAATGGCTTTGGCCATGGAGTGAGCAAGAGGCTTGGCTTTGCTGAAGGCTACAAAGTTTCTATTATAGAAGATAAATAAATCCCAGATACCAGGGCCTCTACTTGGGTCACCGTGAGAAGTGGCCAGCCTGCAAAGCACCACAGGCCCCTCACCCAGGCTGCCCCATGCCACAAAGGAATCCCCACCCTGATCTGGGACACCCTTCAGGGCAAACCAACCAGCTCCAACCCATGCACCAGGCCTCTATCCTACCTAATCCTATCTAATAAAAGAATAATATGCAAATTGACCATTACTCTAACACACCAGATGGCTGCCCCTATGTGGTCAAAGATGGCTGCCTCCATATGCACACAAGATGGCCACCACAAGATGGCCAGCAGGAGAGGGCATTTGGGAGGGACCAGACATGCAAGAGAAGGAAGTTGGGGTGATCAATCCCGCAGGGGAGGGCAGTTAGGGGTGACCAGGCCTGCAGAGGAGAGCAATTGGGGGAGACCCAGGCCTGCAGGGGAGAGCAGTTGGGGGGACCAGGCCTGCAGAGGAGGGCAGTTAGGGGTGCCCAGGCCTGCAGGGGAGGGCAAAAAGGCTGACAGGGGAGTAGTTAGGCATAAATCAAGATGGCAGGGGAGTGGTTAAGGGTTGATCAGGCTGGCAGGCATAAGCAGTTAGGGGCAATCAGGAAGGCAGGCAGGTGAGCAGTTGGGAGCCAGCAATCCTGGATTTTGAGAGGGATATCCGACTTCCCATTTAGGCCCAATCCTACCGGAAGCAGTTGGACATCCTTCGAGGGGCCCCAGATTGGAGAGGGTGCAAGCTGGGCTGAGGGACACACCTACCCCCCATGAACAAATTTTGTGCACCAAGCCTCTAGTATAGGATATGATGCATTACCATCATAATATCTACTGTTCACATATTACTTAATATGTACCACATTCTGCCCTAAAATGTTTATAAAAATAAATTTGATTAACCCTCACAAAATCTCTAGAAAGTAGGAATTATTATTTAATAAATAGAACAATAGCCTTATTGATAGTACTAAACTAAATTTTCTTTGTTGTGCTGTTGGTAAATCAAGGTGAAACTGTAGCAATCTATGTCAAAGATGGAGCTCACAAACTTTCCAGTTCTTAACTAATTTGTTAAGATATGCCCCTGATAATAATAGTAATAAGAACATTCACACCTACAGTCACAGTACTACTATTTGTGGAGCACAAATTATGTACCAGACACACAGCTAGGTACTGTGAACATTACTTCACTCAGTCCTCCAAATACCCTATCTAGGAGGCTGGGTATGTTAGTCTCATTTTTCTCAAAGAACTGAAGTTCAGGGATTAAGTTATATGCCCAAAGTAATCCAGTCAGTAACTGGCAGTGTCTGGATGCATCTAAACGTCAACCTTCCAGTTCAAAGGTGCTTAGTTACTAATCATAGATTTGAGGGCTTGAAATTGTTGAATTGGACCTGTCATTGGTAAGCCTCCATAAAGGATATCTTGCTAAACCTTTCAAATATCACTTAACACTTAGGATCATGTCATATATTCCTTTTTCATAACTTACTTTGCATCCGTGGTTTTAATACATACAATATACAGGTGGCCAGTTCCATTACTTTCCTATGAAACTGAGCTTTATTCCTTTTATTTGCCTGATCCAAACATTTTTCCAACTCCAGGATACACCTTCATTCTTATATCACTTTCAGTTTTCCCCCCTCCCTCCCTCCCTCCCTTCCCCCCCTCGCTCCCTCCTTCCCTTACTCCCTCCCTCCTTCACTCCTTTCCTTCTTATTTCTTCCCTTCCTCCCTTCCTTCTTTCCTGCCTACCTGCTTCTCTTCCTTCCTCAAATGTTCACTGAATATCTGCTATACAATAGAGACTGTCCTAGACGATGGAGAAACAGAGATTAATTAGGTATGTGCCTTACAATCAAGGAGCTCACAGTTTAGCTAAAGAGACAGATACTAAACGTGTTAAATGCTATAATAAAGGTCTGCACGGGGTCTATAGGACATTAAAGAAGAAATAAGTAATTATGCTTATACAACCAGATCCAGCTTTACCAATAAAGTGCTATTTGAGCTGTATCTTGAAGGAACTTTCTTTATCTATAAAATAAAGATAAAGGTGAAAAGAGGTTGAAGGATGACAATAGTGCAGAAAAACTTTAAATGTACAAGAGAGAATCATACTAATACTATGTTCTGCAGCTGTGGACAATATTTACATAGTCATAATATTAAAAACTTAGATTTATTAGTAACTACAACTTGTGCTATCCTATCTAATAAAGAGGGAATATGCTAATTGACCATAACTCCATTACAAAGATGGCTGCACCCACAGCTGAGGCTAAGTTTCCTTAAGAAGCCTTAATGAGCAATCAGCAGGGACTTGAGGCTATGCCCTCCCCCACCCTGTGGGGCTTGACAGAGTTACCTCAGGCCATGCCCCTCACCCAGCAGGGCTTGACAGGGGACTTCAGGCTGTGACCTCCACCCAGCAGGGCTTGACAGGGAACCTTAGGCTTTGCCTCCTGCCCTGGCATCAGACTGGGGACCTCAGGCTGCACCTTCTGCCTTGGTGCCAGGCCAGGGGACCTGAGGCCATGCCCCCCACCAGGTGGGGCTTGACAGGATACTTCAGGCCATGCCCCCAAACCCCAGCACCAGGTCAGAGGACCTCAGGCCACCCCTCGCACCCCCGCAGCAGGCCAGGGGACCTGAGGCTGTGCTCTTCTGCCTGGTGGGGCTTGACAGGGTACCTCAGGCCATGCTTCCCACCCAGCTTTACAGAAGACCTCAAGGTGCAGCCCCAGTGGAACTCAGGCTGCACTGCCAGCCCAGTGGGACTTGATGGGGAACCTGAGGCTGCGCCCCCCTGCCAGGGGGGCTTGATGAGTGACTTCAGGCTATGCCCCCCACCTAGCAGGACTTGACAGGAGAGCTCAAGGCACACCCCTCACCCCATCTGGGGGACATCAGGCCACACCCCCATCCTGACATCAGGCCAGGAGACCTGAGACTACACCCCCTGCCAGGCGGAACTTGACAAGGTGGGACTGGTCAGGTCTGGATCTATCCCAATGGGGGTGGGCAGCCAGGTCTAGATCTCACACAATTTTGAGGTGCATATGGGTGGGTGGGGACTTGATTCTGGGTCCCCCTTTTAATGTGCATGAATTTTGTACATCAGGCCACTAGTAAATATATAAGGAGAATGTGGTAGGGTGTGAGGGAAATGGTGTAAGAGAGTTAAAACTTCAACTTCCAGAGTAGGAAGTCAATAGAAATAACCTAAATTGGAAAAGGTAGAACATATTAGAACAAGCATGGGGGCACATTTTAGAAGATTACAAAATACTTAAAAATGATTATCTCTAGTGAATGGAACTGGGAGATGAGGGACTGGTCATTTTTGTTTTGGTTTAGTTTTCTTTGATGCCTAGTGGAACTGTTTGACTTTCTAAATTATGCACATGTATTCCTTTAATCATAAAATGTTGAAGGAATGATCCAGCAATTCAACTAGCCTTTAGTCTAAAAAATATAAGATATCCATTCTTATTTGAAGGGAGGTGGGTGGGCATGCGCTTTCCTGGAACACAGACATGGCCTCTTGGGGACAATAAAGTCTCATGTTCAGCTGAATCATCCATACAGTAAGTTTCTCTACAGACTGATCTAATAAACCAGTTTATGGAATGGGGATATCTCTTTCCAGTAGACAGAATGCACGAGACTCCATAGTGTGCATGGAAACTATGAGAAAGAATGTAGGGACCTACTTGATCCATTATCTGGGAAAACTTGCTGAAATGTACCTGCCTGTAACAGAGGTCATTTCTCTGGTTACCAGAGTGCAGCTCTATGTTGTCTCTTTCACTCACTAAACAAATGTACACTGAAGACTCCTAAAAACTCCATTTTTTAAATATAAAGTTTAAAAAAATATGTTTTTATTGATTTTAAATAGAGGAAGGAAGAGGAAAAGAGAGAGATTGAAACATTAATGAGAGAAAAATTGATTGGCTGCCTCCTGCATGCCTCCTACTGAGGATCGAGCCTGCAACCAGGTCATGTGCCCTGACCAGGAATCAAACCAATGACCTCTTGGTGCATAGTGCGATGCCCCATTTTGAAAGCGATTCCACCTCCCCCAAAATAGCATTTTTTTTATTTATGTGTGTAGATGTGAATGGGTAAGCTACATAGTTGACCCAGCTATCATTCTTCCCCCCCTGAGTCCAACTGGCAGAGTTCTAGGGGCTTATACTCCCAGCCTTTGCAATTCCAATATTTCCCAATATATGAAGGCCCCAAATATTACCCCTGTCACAAAAGTACATGTATGAGGCAGACAATATATTCCACTTTACTAACCAGCTGCTTGTATCCTCCAGATCCAGAAGTTGGAATCATTGTTGGGGCCTTGGTGGGTACCCTAGCGGGTGCTGCCATTATCATCTTTGCAGTGTGCTTTGCAAGGAACAAGGCAAAGTCAAAGGGAAAGGAAAGGAAGAGAAATTCTAAAACTACCACAGAACTTGAGTAAGACCTTAACTTGTTGTCTTTACTGGAATGTATTCATTTCTCTGGCATATCTCTTTCAGTCAGCTCTTCTCAAGCACTCCTTTTAGCATAAAATATCAGCGGTATCTTTCTGTTCATTCTCACGACTTGTATAAAAGAATCATGTTGGGTACTGTTTACTGAGTCCTGTGTTTCAGAATGTTCTAAGCACTTTATATTAATTTATTTAACCACAATAACCATTTCAGGTCTAAGAAAATGATTTATCATCCTATCCAATAAAAGAGTAATATGCAAATTGACTGTACCTCTGCTGTAACCACAAGCCATGCCCACCAAGCATGCCCACCAGCCAATCAGAGCAATTATGCAAATTAACCCAACCAAGATGGCTACAGCTGCAGAGAGAGCAAGAGGGAGGCTTGAGTTGCCCCTGATGATGGAGGAAGCCAAGGTGTTTTGCACACCCTGGCCCACTCAGTCCTCTGCTTAAGGCAACAAAGTTTCAATGGCTGTGTGAGCAGAAGGCTTGATTCCCCTCTGGGCTACAAAGTTTCAATTGTAGAAGATAAATAAACCCAAGATACCAGGACCTCCACTTGGGTTGCTGGGGGTGTGGGCGGCCTGCAAAGCACCACAGGCTACTCACCCAGGCCACCCCATGGCCCAAGGAAACACCCACCCTGATCCAGGACACCCTTCAGGGCAAACCAGCTGGCCCCCATCTGTGCACCAAGCCTCTATCCTATCTAATAAATGAGTAATATGCAGATTGACTACACTCCGACACACAAGATGACTGCCCCCATGTGGTCAAAAGATCCTGCCCCCATGTGGACACAGGATGGCCACTGCAAGATGGCCAGCAGGGAAGGGCAGTTAGAAGGAACCAGGCCTGCAAGGGAGGGCAGTTGTGGGTGATCAAGCCTACAGGGGAGGGCAGTTAGGGGTGACCAGGCTGGCAGAGGAGGGAAGTTGGGGGTAACCAGGCCTGCAGGGAAGGGCAGTTGGGGGGGACTCAGGCCTGTGGTGGAGGGAAGTTAAGGGTGACCAGGCCTGCAGGGAAGGACAGTTAGGTGTGACCAGTCCCACAGAGGAGGGCAGTTAGGGGCAAACAGGCTGTCAGGGTAGCAGTTAGGCATCAATCAGGCTGGCAGGGGAGTGGTTAGGGGTGATCAGACTGGCAGGCAGAAGCGGTGAGGTCAATCAGGAAGGCAGGCAGGTGAGCAGTTGGGAGACAGCAGTCCTGGATTGTGAAAGGGATGTCCGACTGCCCATCTGACTACCTGGATCGGGCCTAAACGGGCAGTTGGACATCCCTCAAGGTGTTCCAGATTGGAGAGGGAGCAGGCTGGGCTGAAGGACATACCTCCCACCCCTATGCACCAGGCCTCTAGTATTAGTATACTTGTCTTTCCACCAAAGGTTCATAAAATATAATTTTCAATATATATATATATATATTTTTTTTGAATAAGGGCCCCATAAAGGCATAAGTGCGTATGGCCTACAGAAGTCAGAATGTGACTGGGCCCACAGCATATACTCTTGACCACTCTGCCATTTCTTCTTGAATGTATATCAGACTCGTTCATTTGTTCATCTTGCCATTCCTATACTTCCACAACTATGTATTGGGCACCAACCAGATGCCAAGTATTGTGCTAGATGAAATGTGAGCTAGAGATACACCTGAGACATGGATTTGGCCCTCAAAGATTTTACTAGATGAATAGATCCTTTCACCTTGATATGTTTTCCCACATTTGGAACACTGATTTTTCTCTCTTGAACTTTAATGATATTGTTGAGACATAACCTTTTTGAACCCAAAATTGAGACACATGGTCTATCAGTGAATCAGAATATCAGAAATCACAGAGGTCTTAAACAGACTGAGACTTATGGTCACTGAAACCTGTGGCTCCACGTGAAATGCCAATCCTAACTTGGTCTTCTCTGGCCTTCTTCCTGCAGACCAATGACAACAGCAAACAGAGTTACAGAGTTTGAAACAATGCCATCTGAAGATGTTATTCAACTGGAAGCAATACCAACTTCCTTCCCCGAGACTGAACCTGATACCATCCTGGGGGCGGATCATGGGCCTATCACCATTCCTGAACCTTCCCTGGAGCCTGCTCCAGGACCTGAGCCTGCCCCGGTGCCTGAGCTTGAGATCCAGCTGGACCCTGAACCCAAACCCAAGCCAGATCCAGAGCCCGGAATTGCAATTGAAGCCTTGTGTGATGAGGAAAAACCAGAATAAGTCATAAGCTGGTAGCCTAACTGCAATGTTTTCACTAAGGAACCAACTATTGGCGCTTAGAATTCAGTTGACCTAACCCATCACCCACTACCTCCCTCCATTCTGACCAACCTTCTTCTAACAATTTGGCTCCTACTATCAATCCAAAATAAACAGGTCAAGATAACTACTAAGTAAAAGCAAGGGTTCCTGCTTTACCAGTAAAATGTACTTATAATTTTACTAACACATAAACCTAACTAATTATGAAAGCAAGTGATTTCTAATTCAGTTGAATAAACTGCACGTATTTCAAGTATGCAGTTTGATGTGTTTATATGTTTTGACATCTGTATATACAACTAATACCATATTATTTCAGAAAATCTTATTTCTGTATTTTTAGCTATTCTTTGTTATATTCCACATGCACACATGACAAGATGTCTTTAATTGGATTCAATATTATTTCTAGGATTAATTCAATGCTTCCCATCTTCACATTAACCACTAAGAAAAGAATTCACCATTACCATATTCCAGATTCAGGAAATAATCTTAAAAAATTCCAGAGGAGATTATTTAAAGGATTCATATTGATTGGTTCATAGCATTTAAAACTAGATCTTAAAATTAATGCTTCACTTATCATATTAGATTTCCAAAGGAACCACACTGTTATTCACTATCTGAGCATAGCAATTCTTAAAAATAACCCAATTTTTAAATGCAAAGTAATGTAAAGGCAAACAATTTCCAATACAACGTTTCTTTAGTGTATACAAAATGTTGATGTCATAGGTGCTATACCATGTAGTTTTAAATGACCTATTGTGCTATCACTATGTCTCATGCTATTTACTTTGCAAAGGCCAGTTTAGGAAACTGTTCTAAATGGACAAAGTCAATTTTAGATAATTTGAACTAATTATTTAAATTGTTTTACTGTTGGGGTATTTCACATTAATGGAGATATCATTCTTGTATGTTAAATAGTAACTAAAATGCATTGATATCACCTCTTCACCAGTTAAAAAGCCCATCCATTTATTATATTTCACCTACATCCCACCTTGAAGAAATTTATAGGTAGACTTTTTCATTTGCATAATCATATTTTAAGTTTCAATAAATAATATTCAATAACATCGTATTTTAATTATCCTAAGGTAAGTCCTATATAATAAAGAGGCAATATGCAAACTGACCCTCATTCCCTCACACAAGATGGTCGCCCCCAGGCCGTCAAAGATAGCTGCCACAAGATAGCTGGCAGGGGAGAGTAGTTGTGGGTGATCAGGCCAACAGGGGAGGGCAGTTGGGGGAAACTGGACCAGAAGGGGAGGGCAATTAGAGGCAACCTGGCTGACAGGGCAGGGCATTTGGGGGCAATTGGGTTGGCAGGGGAGCAGTTGGCATTGATCAGGCTTGCAGGGGAGTGGTTGGGGGGTGATCAGGCTGGCAGGCAGGTGAGCAGTTGAGAGCCCACAGTCCCGGATTGTGAGAGGGATGCCGAGTGCTGGTTTAGTTGGACATCCACTGAGGAGTCCCAGATTGGAGAGGATGCAGACTAGGCTCAGGGACACTGTCCCCCCAGTGCATGAATTTCATGCACCAGGCCTCTAGTCTTCTATAAGAAATTTTACTGACATTTACTTTATGTAGAATAAACTGCACCTATTTCAAGTATACAGTTTGATATGTTGATGTGTTTTGACATATGTATATACCCAGGAAACTACCACAACAATCTAGAGCATTTTCATCATCCCAAAACATTTCCTATACCCTTTGTGTAATCCCACCAACATACCGGACCTAGACTACCAGTAATTTGTTTTCCATAATTTAGAGATTAACTTTGCCTTTTCTTGAGCTTCATATACTAGTAAATGGAATAATTCATTAAGGAATTTTTGTGTCTGACTTCCTTCCACCTTGAGTTCTTTTTTTAAAATTTATTGTTGAAAGTATTAGACAAGCCTTTCTCTTCCACCCCACATTCACCCTCTCTACCCCTTTTCTACCTTCATCTCACTATTGTCTGTGTCCATAGGTTATAGATGTATGATTAGAAGTTCATTGGTTGATCTCTTCCCACCCACCCTCCCTGCCTTCCCTCTGAGGGTCAACAGTCAGTTCATGCTTCTGAGTCTCTGGATCTATTTTTGTCCATCAGTTTATTGGTTCATTAGATTCCACATATGAGTGAGATCATGTGATATTTATCTTTCTCTGACTGGCTTATTTCACTTAGCATAATAAGCTCCAGGTCCCTCTATGCTGTCTCAGAGGGTAAGAGATCCTTCAATTTTACAGATGCATAGAATTCCATTGTGTAAATATACCACATCTTTTTTTTTTTATCCACTCATCTATTGATGGGCACTTGGGCTGTTTCCAGATCTTGGCTATTGTAAATGATGTTTCTATGAAAATAGAGGGACATATATTCTTTTTGAGTGGTGTTTAAAGTTTCTTAGAATATATTCCTAGAAGTGGGATAAGTGGGTCAAATGGCAGTTCCATTTTTAATTTTTTAAATTAATTCTTTATTATTCAGATTATTACATTTGTTTCTCTTTTTCCCCCTCCATAACTCCCCTCCACCCAGCTCCCACCCTTACCTCCCTCCCGTTGACCTCATCCATAGGTGTATAATTTTTGTCCAGTCTCTTCCGGTACACCCCTCACACCTTTCCCCCTGAGAATTATCAGTCCACTCCCTGTCTGTGCTCCTGATTCTATTATATTCACCAGTTTATTCTGTTGATCAAATTTTTAATTCACTTAATTTTTAGATTCACTTGTTGATAGATACGTATTTGTTGTTCATAATTTTTTAGTGTTTATCTTTTTCTTCTTCCTCTTCTAAAAGAGTACCTTTCAGCATTTCATATAATACTGGTTTGGAGTTGATGAACTCCTTTAGCTTTTTCTTATCTGTGAAGCTGTTTATCTGCCCTTCAATTCTGAATGATAGCTTTGCTGAATAGAGTATTCTTGGTTGTAGGTTCTTGCTATTCATCACGTTGAATTATTTTTTGCCACTCCCATCTGGCCTGCATTATTTCTGTTGAAAATCAGCTGACAGTCGTATGGGTGCTGCCTTGTAGGTAATGAACTGTTTTTCTCTTGCTGCTTTTAATATTCTCTCTTTGTCTTTTGCTCTTGGTATTTTAATTATGATGTGTCTTGGTGTAGTCCTCTTTGAATTCCTTTTACATGTGGTTCTCTGTGATTCTTGGACTTGTAAGTCTATTTCTTTTACCAGATGTGGGAAGTTTTCAGTCATAATTTATTTAAATAGGTTTTCAATATCTTGCTCTCTCTCTTCCTCTGGCACCCCCACAATTCTGATGTTGGTACGCTTGAAGCTGTCCCAGAGTCTCCTTACATTATCTTCACATTTTTGGATTCTTTTCTCATCTTGCTTTTCCAGTTGAGTGTTTTCTGATTCTTTATATTTCAAATTTTTGACTTGATTCTTGCCTTCCTCTAGTCTGCTGTTAGGTCCCTGAATAATATTTTTTATTTCAGTCAGTGTATGTTTAAATTCTAGTTGGTCCTTTTCCATCTCTAGTTGGTTCTTTTTCATCTCCTCTTGGGAATCGCTAACTTTATCCAACTTTTCTAGGATATTCTTGAAAAACCTTATAAGTGTGGTTTTCAACTCTATATCCAGTAGATTGTTTTCCTCCACTTCTTTTGTTTGTGATCCCTCCCCTTGTCTCAACATTTTCACTATGCCGGGAGAACTTCTGTGTTGGATTCAGCCTTATGATACCAGACTTGCAAAACTGCAAAAGCCTCTTTGTTGAGCTTGGGAGGGGTGGAGTCTCAGGGCTTAAGGGACCGCCTTGCCTTCCAGTCAGCTCCGCCCTCCACGGCCCCTGAGTCTCACGTGATTGGGTAATCACTGGAGCAGTCCCTGTGCGTGTGTGCTCTTTCGCAGTGCCTCTAGACTGCTGCCCCTCCAACTCCCCTGTGCTCCGGGACCATGAGTCTGGGTCCTCAGGGTTTCGCCCGAAACTGGGGTTTAGTGGAGGTAGAAATGGCACAATTGGGAGGGTCTGTCTCCTGCCCACTCACAAAAGCCAGTGGCACAATCAGCAGTTGGTCCTCTGCATGCAGTGTTGTGCGCGTCACCAGACTTCTGATCTTTTGCGACTCCCCTAAATTTCTGTGCACTTCTCCCTTTTCACATTCCAAACTCCCTCCATACAAGTTTTGCTGGAGCTGGGGTTTAGTGTCGTAGGATAAGGGGCTCAATGGCGTTGGGAGTCTCCGTTTCCCTCCTGCCAGAGAAAGCCAGCCATGTTCTCTGGCACCTGCTCTCTGCATGTGCGTCTCCGTACCTCAGCTTTTTGCAGCTCCTCTGGGTCTCTGTGAGTCCCTCTCTTTCCTTCTAGTTGTAGAATTTCCACTCAGCCAGCTTTCCTGTGGTTTTGGATGATGCCCATGCTGTCTTTCAGTTGTAGTTTTGAAATTGTTGTGCAAGGCAGCAGTATAGGTGTTTACCTATGCTGCCATCTTGGATTCTCTCCCATTTTTAATTTTTTGAAGAAATGCCATACTGTTTTCCATAGTGGCTGCACCAATCTGCATTCTCATCAGCAGTGTTCCCTTTTGAATCCTTTTAAAGTGAAGTAATGAATATCCACTAATCATATCCAAATTTTCATGTAGAGGATTTTCTTAAACTGTGGAACCCTTTCTATATATATTTTTCCCGTACAATAACTGAGACCCTAAGTTTTAAGATAAATTGACATTGAATTCACATTATACTTGTTCAGAGCCATGCAGAGAACAGATAGCAAGCTGTAACTTATGTATTTTATTTGATGTGTGTTAATTTTAGCCAATCATATGGGTTCTTGAAGTATCTATAATTACATTCAGGCTAAATATATTATGATATATGGTGTCTTATGTATAAGGAAGCAAACGATGGTCTTAAGAATGACATAATATTTAGAGATTAAAAACTAAATACCAGCAGTGTGGAAATTTCAACAATCAGAATGCCAAAGTAGGTGGAATTCACTTTTCCCTTCTACTATTATGACAAAGGCAAATCCAAAGAGACTGATATGTAATAGTCAGCCACTGCACCTCAAAATTCCTGGTGGATCAGTGCCAAACAAGATGAAAGGCACTCTTGGTGATTTTATAGAACTCTGTCTTACTAACATTGTTCTGTTCAAAATATTGAATAGTTGGATCAGTGTTTTTTAACCTTTTTTTTTTTTTGAGGTTATGGATCATCTTGAGAACCTGCTAAAAACTCTGGATCCCTCTGTATAGAGAAATTCTTACACACAAGAAATTTTTTATACAGTTTTAGATAAATTACAGCCTGACCCCAAGATTAAGAACCAGACTTCAATAAAAACGTGGAAGGCACGCAGTAAATCTATAGATGTTCTTCTCCTAAAGGAAATGACTATTATGTTGTGTGAATCATGACAAAAATGATCTTGATAGCCTAGAGGCTGAGCTGAAAATAACAATTAATTTAACAAGACTGGAAGCAGAGATCTGCATTTAAAAATAGAATACATGTTGCCCAGGCAGAAACCCTACCTGGGCAAGGTTGGAAAGTAAATAATGTTAATCTAAAGTGGTATTTTTGGATTTTTCAGTGCCCTTCCTGGTTTTCTGGCGTCTTATTTTCCAAACATCCAGGATTCTCATGTGTCTTTTATTTCAGTGACACATTCAGGTCTGCATTCCTCAGACAGGATTCATTGTTTAGGACCCTGCCATTCTGTCAAAAGGTAGCCATTCTGTAACCTGTTTTTGTTCAGTGAACATGATCTTTCATCATCCAGTGATGTCATTCTGGTTGTCAAGGACTTAGCTCTCTTAGGTGTATTTACCTTTAAACAGAGGACTCTGGATCACATATAATTCCTTAATCCAGAGTCTAAATGGCGGTATTTCAAGAATTGGAAAAATCCAGAGAGGTGTTATTTTTGGGAAAAGAAGGCTTCTCAGTCCCTTCCAAGTCAAACCACATGGGTTACAATCTACTTTACCACAAGGCCACCCTGGGTCAGTGTGACTTTCATCCCAGTCTCCTTAGCCTTCTGTTAGTATATCCATAATATACCATATATTTATGTTTTCAATGAGTCCTGAGACCCTACAATATATGTAATAATAACATTTTCACTAAATCTTAACTTGGACAGAAAATAGACTCATATGTTAAGAGCTTTGCAATATGTGAACATTTTTTCTGCTTATCAGTGCCTCAGAAAATAAGTAATGGAATAGGTCATTACTTAAATATTAGATTAAACTTCAACTAAACTATGTCAACGTAATTCTTATTTAGGGAAGGTACTACCTGATTTATTTTGCCATAGTTAGTTAAAGTTTAAGTGAGCAGTCCCAATCAAATTAAAAACCAACCTTGGGCTTCTTAATTATTCACTTCTTACCGCCCAAAAATATCTCCCTAAACTTCTCTCTTTGTTTCTGCATTTAGCTACTAGGATATGCTATAGTCAATAGAAAAGCTTTTTGGCTGTAGGTCCCTATTCTCCCTAAATTCATCTTTTTATTTAGTCACCCATGGGCTATTTATTGAATGGCTTCTATGAACAAGGTATTATGGCTGGTGATACAATGGTGAGCAAATTCAGAGCTATCTCTAGTACATATAAGGCTCTGCTATGTTGCCTAGCTGGCATGGCTCAGTGGTTGAGCATTCACCTATGACCCAGGCGATCAGAGTTTGATTCCTGGTCAGGGCACAAGCCCAGGTTGGGGACTCAATCCCTGGTGAGAGGGGTGCAGGAGGCAGCTGATGGATGATTCTCTCTCATCACTCATGTTTCTATCTCTCTCCCTCTCCCTTTCTCTTTAAACAATAAAATATATACTTTTAAAAATGCTTTGCTGTAACAAGTTCTTGCATGTTATCAACAGTTGACTCTAGGGGAGAAAGGCTGGATTTGTACTGAAAATCATAGTGATCTGTAATGAAAAAGGACTAAACCATAGTAATGCTCGGCCTATAGTTAAGAAGCAATGATGTATAGGCATGGGCAAAAGTAGGTTTATAGTTGTGAGTACGTGAAACAGAATATACTCTTGTATTATTATTATTGTATTATTTTCTATATGAACAACTGTAAACTTACTTTTGCCCACTCCTGTATATTGATAGCTGCTATGTCCTTTTAGAGTACCAGGTGACCTTTCCTCTCAATATTGTAAGTTGAGAAGTTAAAATTTGCAGTTCTTATATGGGCCTGTGTGTATCTCAAGTTTGATGAACTTTCAGTAAAAAGAGCTAAAAGAGCTTGAAGGGAGATTTGATATTAACAGTACTCAACCTTTTCCAAACCCAGAGCACCTGAAGGTGATAACATATACATTGGCTCACTCCTGAAAATGATGAGGTGGAAGCAGGAGAAAATGCAGAATTACATTCTTGGTGGGGAAGACAGGAAGGGGTAAATGTAGTTTTAAAAAGCTATGTCATGACTATATACATCCAGCCAATCCTCAGAGGAGAATCTCTAAGTGAAGAGAGATAAAATAATTTGCCTGAGATTATGTAAAGTCAAGACTACACCCCAAATTCTGGTTCCCAGTGTAATGTTCTTCCAACTGCACCAAACTACTAATTCCAATGTTGTTTTACAATGTTATGTGCTGGAAAACAGGTCTTTATAAGGTTCAAACCAATCAAAAAAGACTCAATAATCACACTTGTCTTTAAAGCTTTGGTTTAAAAACAAAGAATTCAGAGATGATAATGAAGGCAATCTGATTACTAGTCAAGGTCATCAATATTATTAGTTTATACATATCAGTGATTTACATATTGTTAATAAGCCACTTCATTTAAAATGGCAATGGTCTACAAATTGTCTGAGGCTTAGTTCCAGCTGTATTGCTTATTAAAGAACTAGGATGAGTTTTCTTTTACTATGGACAATGAAGTTAATACAGCCGGACCTTGGTTCTCAAACTCTGTTAAGGAATGCTGTTCGAGAATTAATTTATTCTAAAACCTAAACATTTTTTTCTCATTAGAAATAATGTAAATTGAATTAATCTATTCCAGACCCCCAAATGACTGTTTTTACCTTTCTTATATACAGTACATGTCTAATGCACTATTTAATCTGTAAACATTTTAAAAACAAAAATGACATGAAATGTAAATGGAAATATAACAAAAAGGAAATGAAATGTACAGTAAATCACCTTCAGCACTCATCCCAGGGTGTCTTTTAGGTCAGATGCAGCATCTTGACTTTTTCACATATAACTGCCTCTGAAATGCTATTACCAAATAACTGCTTTTTGTTTATCCAAATCAACATTTTTTTCTACCTCTTCAATTGCCTGTGATCATTCTTTTGTGAACACTTTCACACCGTTAGCAATATCAGCACTCTTGATGGCCTCTTTATGTTTTAAAATTATGCTAATTGTACATTTTACCAGGCCATACTGGGTAGCCAGATCACCTCTATTATACTTTGCAATTATTTAAAAGATCTATCATTCTCATAACTTTTTTTCACTTTGCTGCTATCACTAACCCATGATGACTTACTGTATGTATTTAATAATAATAAGCAACAACAAAAGTGAAAACACACAAAAATATTCACAGCATAAGTTCCTAAGATATTAAATGAACAATGTGAAGTTTAGCAGTAAACTCATACTCATGCATTCTCTCTTTTGTTGCCTGAGAGATGTGTGACTGTTCATACAGATATCAGCGAAAGGATTGTAGGCTCAATAACTGAAGTTTTGTTCGACAACCGAGGCATTTTTTTCCCTTGAACAACTTAGTCCAGAAACAAGTTGTTCTAAGATGGGAGACATTAGAAAACCAAGGTTGGACTATATATATGAAGAGTAACTTCCTTCAGTCCTAACAGGCTGTATTAGGTACAACTTAAATCATGCTAAAAATATTGAAAAGAAATTACTTCCCCTATCATCAATTCTATCCTTGGTATTCAACAAAGTTTACTTCCATGAAGAAAATGCTTCTCTGATTTATATTTGTAAATATTAACACTCAAAATATTTATGTAAAAAGGGTTTGCAAATTAACAACAGTTTGTGTTTACAAAAGTCATTTTAGCTACTGGTCATGAAGTCTATGACCCCAAATTAATGTATATTTGTGGGCTCACTTACTGTAAGCAATATTTGAAGCACAAAGTTCAAAATTAAAAAAATAATTTGAAGAATCACTTGGAGGTCATTAGATTTTATGACTAGTAATAATTTAAGAGCATTTCCCTAAGTTGAGATCAAGTTTACACTTATTAATTTCCTTTGACTCCACATTTAATTAGCAATTCAGAAAATCACTGTTTTTTTAAAGATTTTAAAATGCCTCAGTTCAAGCTTCACTAATTTTATTAACTTCAGAGCTACCAAAAACTGAGAAATGTTTTTCATGAAGGACTTTAAGGTTTTAGTGGGTGTTTAACTGATTTGAAAGAAAATTGGGAGATTCTCTCAACATTTTATTTTTTAGTTTCCGAAATACAAATCAAAGTACATTTTTTGTAACAAAGCATGTTAACAAGTTTTACATTTTTTTCAATACAGGATGACTTAATATAGGTACTTTAAAACTTCCTTTTTAAAAATAACACATTTTATGAAGGGAAACAGCTTATTAAAAAGGTACATGGGTACACAGACTACCATTTTATTATTTTAGTGCTTCTGAATACCAAACTTGGAATAACAGGTCCTCCAATTGAAAAGTTGGTCCTCTAAAATATATAAGTATTCCTCCCATAACAAAAATAAATTAAACGTACTGCTGAAAAAACAGCAATTTTTGGTATAGGCCTCTGAGTGAGCTTGCAAAACAAGTTAGGATGTGTTTCAACTAGACAGAATCCACCTTAAAACATTTGGAAGAACAACTGGCATGAGGCTACTGGGGTTATTCTGCCTCAGAGGGGGACAAGGGGTGCACGTGAGAGTGCTAAAGTCTCACAATAGCCACAGAATCACTTACTCAAAATTATCTAAAATTCTATATAGACTATACAACAACAGTAGAACAATTTCAACAGTTATTACAAGCCTAGAAAGTAAATTGTAAACTCAGAAAAACAATATCTCAGCAGGAGCAATATTCAAAATGTTTATAAGACTTTTTGAAGGTGAAAAAAACTTCATTCATAGATGATGTTTTATGCACAAAGTACAATTGTTTCCAGGACACTGGGGACAACAACAAAATATACAAAGAATAAATCCATGCTGTTTAACCTTCCACCATTCCCTTGAGTGTTAAACCCAGCCCACCTTTGGCCACTTGCAGGGGTGTCTTTTCTTCTTTATTCTCAATGTAAATACTTGCTCCATGGGACACCAGCAGTTTTGCTTCTTCTACTCTCTCCTCATCACAGGCTAAGTGTCTGAAATTGAGGACCACAAAGATGGATAAATCACTACTACTTCTACATAATGCTAGAACTTGGGTATTCTATAGCACATATTATTAGGTAGGGTGATATTAGAAAGCTATTTAATCAGGAAAACAAAATCAACTTGCATGGGGAAGAGTGTTTATAAGTTAAAATTCATTAAAACAGTCTTGGAATACCAGATCATAAATCATAATTCTGGTCCTAAGGCAATAAAAGAAGGGATCTAAATGCCAGCCTAAGAAACAACTTCCTTATTCTACTGAGATTAGAACTAATTTTCATCAAACACATGCAATCACATTTATGGTTGGAATTGAGAAAAGTTCCCATTAATAATCTTCTTAAAAGGATTTTATATGGTTTATATTTTGGAAAAGCATTTTGAAAGAGTTTATCTCATTTGATCCTTATAACTACCTTGGTATTACTATTAACATTTTACAGTTCAATTGTGATAGTAGTTAAAGTACTTGCCTATGATAACATGACTGAGGAATAATTGAAAGAACTTTTCTGGGCATTTATAGTTTGCCAGACAGGGAGTTAGACACTTTACATGTTATTTTATTTAAACCTCACAACAATCTACTGAGGAAGGAATTATTATCCTCATATTATAGATGAGGAAGTTAAGATTCAGGAAGGTTAGGTAACTACTCTAAGTTACTTGTATGTAATATAGCTGGTAAGTGGCTGAGTTTGTAAATTCTTAAGATGTTCCCAAACCCTATACTGCTTGACTTCTAGATTTTTCCAGGTCACTGTGCCTTTCCCGTTATGGAGAAAAGAGCTATATGCAAGTATTTTTAAATGGAGTCACTCAGAACTACAGAGGATTTTAAAACTAAGAGTTAAGAAAACATTTTTTATGAGTTGTTTTAAAGTCAAATTAGAAAAGGCTGAGTCTCACTTTGGACTAAAAAGAAGACATTTCTGGTTAAAAAAAAAAGTCACCATTCAATAAAGAAGAAGAAAAATGGACAAAAATGAAGAAAAAAATCAAGGTAGATGATGGCTTCAGGCCTTAAACATAAATCAGTTCCAAATGGATTTGAGTTAAATGAAAAACAATGGCAATAAATATCAATTACAACCTATGGTACCATAAAATACAGCTGAATAGTTAACTAATTTCAGGGTGAGGAAAGACTCTCTAGTCATGAGGGAAGATTAATAGGTTTGACTACACAGTGACTTGTTATTTAAAAAAAATCATGAACAACATGAAAAGACAGACAAACTGAAAAAAAATATTTTATAAACTAACATGGCAGAAGGCATATTTTTACTATGTGAAGTCAAAGGTACTTAAAAAAACTAGCAAAAAAAATTTAATTCCCCAAAAGGAAATAAAAAGGGACATAAACTTATAATTTATAAAATAAACGACATTAGTTGTAGGCATTAAAAATGTTTCTATTCACTGTTAATAAAAATGTATTTAATAAAAATGGTAAGTGGCTGAGTTTGTAAACTATGAAACACCACTTTTAATACAGAAAAAGGATATTTTCAGTGTTGGCAGTGTTGGTGAGGGGGTAATAGGCACTCTCAAACTTCTGTTGGAAAGGTACAATGATACTCCCCTGGAATCAATTTAGCAATATATAGCAATAATCTTAAAATGTGTGTATTTGTTGACCCAGCAATTCTACTTCTACGCTCCTATACTAAGGCAATAATCAGCAATATGGCCAAAAACTTTTGTATATAGTTGGTCAATGTAGCGTTATTTATAACACTGGAAAACTAAAAAAAAACAAAAAAACAACTTTAAATATATAGTAATATAGGAAAGATTAAGTTATGAACATCCATAAAATTGAACTGTACATAGCCATTCAAACATGTTTTAAAAAATACTTAACACTAGGGGAAAAGAACAAGATATAAAATTACATGCACAGTATGATCCCAATGAAAAAAAAAGTATATGCAATTGCATATAAAAGACTGGATGGAAATACAAAAAAAAAATGTGATCAGTAGGTGATTCTGGGTGGCAAGATGATAGGCATTTTTAAGTTTTATCTTTATATTTTTGTGTACTTTCAAATATTTTTGCCATAAACACGTATTGCATTTACAAGCACAATAAAAAAAAGGAAATAATGTGTAATAATTAGTGCAATGGGGCTAATATTAGGTAGAATACAAATGACTGCTATTTGTCACTTACAGAGGAGTGTTACCCTCAGTGTCTTGGATGTTTGTGGATGCTTTGTAGTACAGAAGGATATGAATCATCTTCAAGTTACCCTTGGCTGCCGCCCGGTGCATAGCTGTAGCCTCATAATGGTCCTTAGCATCTGGATTAGCTCCTCCTTCCAGTAACATGACAGCGATCTGGAAAGGAGGAGAAGAAAACCATGCAGAGATATATTTGTGTTTGCCTAGAGGTTCAGAACTCAAAAGAAGTTGCCTAGGAATAAAACCCTACCTCATGCCTGTTTTTTGAAGCTGCGTAATGTAGGGGAGTACAGCCATTTTGATTGACAGCATTCACTTGAGCACCTCTTCCCAGAAGGGCTCTTACAATTTCATCCCGGCCAGCAGAAGCGGCAATATGAAGAGGAGACCAACCAGCCTGTAAAAGAGGTGGGCCATACAAAATCAGGGGAGAAAGGCAAAGGGATTAATACTAACATTTAGGCAGGGTTTACAAAGAGCTGAAAGACAATATAAAAAATTATATGTGGGGTAAACTCAAATTAATTTAATAAAACAACATGTAATGACAAAAACAAAACAAACAAACAAACAATAACATTCTTCCTTTTCCTCTCATTAAGCACTGTAGAAAATTTGGAAAGCAGATGTACAAAAAAGAAAAGAAAAATCACCCATAATCCCATAATATAAAGGTGATGATACTTAAGACTAATTCTAATGTATTTTCAAATTGAGATAATAGAATACCAAGTTCTTTGAGTTGCATTTTCCACTTATCATTTTGTTGTGAGAATTTTTGTGTCATTCTTTAGAATCATAACTTCATTGGTTACATATTATTTTATCATATGGACATATCTACAGCATCTAACTGTTCCTCTATTAAATTGTTCTTATTTCTTTGCTAATATAAGTAGTACTTCAGGTAGCATCCTTGAAAAGGCATCTCTGCCTACAAAAAAGTTTGTATCCTTATTATTCATAAGTCTTATCCTAATACGAGAGGCCTGGTATACAAATTTGTGTAAAGGTGGGATCTGGCCAGCCCACCCTAATTGGGGCCAGCCAGCCAGGGGGAGGGGCCGTAGCAGGTTGGCCAGCTGGCCTTGCCTCTGATTGGGGTGTGGAGGCCAATCAGGGGTGTGGCTGGCCAGGGGGAGGGGCCAAGGGAGGTTGGCCATCCCTGTCCCCATTGGGCTGGTTGGTCGGCCACAGTGCACATCATAGTGACCAGTTGTTCCAGTCACTTGGCTCTTATATATATATAGATAATCAACATCATTACATAAATCTCTACATAACAAAAAAGATACCTAGGTCCTCATAATTCATGCACTATTTACTCCCCAGAAATTTCTAACATAATAAAAACAGGCTGTAGTCTATTAGAGGTCATTGTAATAAGCCTTGATCTGCATGTTTACCTTAAATTACAGGGTATTAGTAGCAAAACTAGTATTTAAAAATAATGCATCCATTAGGCCTGTGCTTGGTCACCAGGGCCATACTGTAATATCCTAGTAATAAAGGTTACAATTTTATTTGTAAACTTAATACTCAGACTTCAGTAAACAACAGTCTGGAGTCTACAGATAACTGGGAATTTATCAACTCTATCTAGTACTCACATCATCTTTATCATTCACTGGTACTCCAAGTTGCAGCAAGAATTCAACAATTTCTGTATGTCCCGCTGAGCATGCCCAATGCAATGCAGTTCTGCTATCCTACATGGGAAAGAGAGAGGCAATAAGATCAACATTCTTGAAGAGAAATAGAAGAATTAAGGTATGAAAGCAGAAAATGGTAAGATTGGGCCCAGAAATTCTATAGTTTGGAAACTAGAAGTGGAGATCACTGGATCCTCAGGTAGGTAAACTTAAACTATATTATCCTATCTAATAAAAGAGTAATATGCAAATTGACCATCAATCCAACATACAAGGTGGCTGCCTCCATGTGGACACAAGATAGCCACCACAAGATGGCCAGCAGGGGAGGGCAGTTGGGGGCGACCAGGCCTGTGGGGAAGGGCAGTTGGGGGGGGGCAAAGGCCTGCAGGGGAGAGCAGTTGGAGGAGACCAAGCCTATAGGGGAGGGCAGTTAAGGGCAAATAGGTTGGCAGGAGAGCACTTAGGCATCAATCAGGCTGGCAGGGGAGTGGTTAGGGGGTGATCAGGCTGGCAGGCAGAAGCAGTTAGGGGCAATCAGGAAGGCAGGCAGGTAAGCAGTTGGAAGCCAGCAGTCCTGGGTTGTGAAAGGGATGTCCGACTGCCCGTTTAAATATATAGATAACATATATTTAAGATATAGAGATAATAAAATTTATAAAGATAAAATTTAATAATAATGCTGTTTTTATTATTCTTCACAGCTTATCCAGAGGGGTCCCAGATTGGAGAGGGTGCAGGCTTGGCTGAGGGACACTCCCCTGCACGAATTTCATGCACCAGGCCTCTAGTTACTAATATAAGAGAGACCAAGGTTTTAGTTAACATGGGGAGAAACTGATTTGAATGCTTGTGGCAGAAATCGAGCTTTGGATTTATGTACACTTTTATGTCAGACATTTTGCTAGATGTATATATGTCTCATTTAATCCTCACAATCCTATACAGTGGATATTATCCCCACTTTACAGATGAAGAAACTAAGACTCTTCAGGGTAATGAACTAATCCAAGGTCACACAGCTAGTAAATGGTGAAAGTGGAACACAAATTGCTGTCTGAATCTGAAATTTCTAGATTCTCTAGAAAGAACAAATGTATCTTGTGGGGAAGAAATGTTAATAAATAGTTGAAATTATCTGCATATCCATCTAAAAACCCACATCACACACAGAATTTATATTTTCAAAAAAAATAATAAGCTGCGAGCTAGTCATATTTTTCTAAAGGAATCCCCTTTTGCATTGACTGCTATATTTTTAGCCCTAGGTAAAAAAAAAATGGTATTTTAAACTTTAGAAGTTCCAACACATAAAAATAAAGGAAATATAACAGCAACCCATATGCCTATCACCTAGTTGTAATATTTTGCCATATTTGCTTCATCAAATGTTTTTTTTTTAAATCCTAAATATCATAACTTTTTATCCCTAAGTATGTCAATATCTAAAAAACAAAGGTACTTTCCTACATAGCTCTGAGACCATTATTATACCTATTAAAATTAGCACTAACCCCAAAAAAACGTAAAAATATAACACTTCTTTATAACATGTAATATCCAGTCTGTGTTCAATTGTCCCCCAAATGTCTTTTTGTTGTTGTTAATCCTCATTCAAGGATATCTTTCCATTGATTTTTAGAGAAAGTGGAAGAGACAGGGAAAGACAGAGAAATATGAATGTGAGAAAAACACATCAATTGGTTGCCTCCTGCAAGTGCCCCGACCAGGGCCAGGCCAGGGAGGATCCTGCAACCAAGATATGTGCCCTTGACCTGAATCCTGGGACCCTTTGGTCTACATGCCAATGCTCTATCCACTGAGCCAAACCGACTAGGGCCCCCAAATGTCTTTTCAAAGTTGGCTTGTTTCAATCAGGATCCATACAAGGTCCACAAGTTGCATTTGGCTATGCTTTTTATGTCTCTTGATCTTGAATAGCTTATCCCCTTTTATGCCACTGACTTGATGAAAGTGGTTGGAAGTATTATTTGACCTTAACTTAATATTATTAAAATTAAATTAAAATATTAAATATTTCCAGACCATATGAAGATAAATAAGGCAAAGGTAAAACCATTTTCAGGTTAAGCAATAAAGGAAAGTTCCAGGAAAAAAAGTCTCCTGACTTCTATTTCTCTTCCCAAGACACAAACAGGAGATCTGTAAGTATGTGACACTGTCTCACTAGTACTTAGCATGGTGCCTGTCAACTAGGAGGCAATCTATAAATATTTTGGCTAACTAAGAGCATTGTGAATCTTGCTTGGAAACTCAGGGTGAATGTATGAGGGTCCTTTGAGCAGAAGGGCAGAAAGTAATACTTCCCAAAGTCCATTCACTTATTTTTTTCATTTTTTAAAATATAATTTATTGATTTTTAGAGAGGAAGGGAGTAGGTGAGAGATAGAAACATCAATGATGAGAGAGAATCATTGATTGGCTGCCTCCTACATGGCCCCTACTTGGGATGGAGCCTGCAACCCAGGCATATGACCTTGGCTGGAATCAAACCTGGGACCTTCCAGTCCACAGGCTGACGCTCTATCCATTGAGCCGAACCAACCAGGGCAAGTCCATTCACTTTTGTTCTGCCTCTACCTAGAATGCCCATTTCATTCTCCAAGGAAATCCCATTCATCTTGCAAGGCCTCACAACCTTTGCAAAGCCTTTTCAATTACAACATTAGGCTTTTCTAAGGGAGATTAAAGCAGATTCTCCCATTACATGTTCTGAAAGTTCTACGTAAACTTCTGTCCCGAGTTTTTAACCTCAGTTTGTAATCGGACATTTGATTTGGGAGTACTATGAGCATCTCCGATTCTTCCACTCCATTGTCGCCTCAACTCTAAGCAAACTGTCTAGCATTGAAGAGGTGTTTGGTTACTCGTGTTATGTTGAATAAAATCACTTGTAAAAGTAAAGGCACCCATATTTTTTAAAGCTTTCCTCCTCAGGGACATCTCAAAAGATTGGGCATTTCTGAGAAACACAGTAAACGTTCTAGAAATATCCAAAATTCAGGGAGCTAAGTACTAAAATAAAATAAATAAAATAAAATAAATCTGAGGATTGCGGGACTAGTTCCAACCGCCCGATTCTGAGTCCTGAGGTGACCCAGGGTGAGGATGGGGAGACAGGGGCGGGGATCTGGCCCTCAGGAAATCTGCCTCCGCTTGGGCCGCACCAGGCAGCCACGTTGGTCTCTACGTCACCGCTGCCGCCTGCGAAAAGGCCCCAGCGCTGCTTTACCTGGTCAGTTCTAGTAGCCAGGGATTTATCGGCCAGGATCTCCTCCTTCAACTCCTGCAGCTTTCCGCTGTAGGCTAGATTGCAGACCATTAGGTTAGACACGAACCCCTCCATTTCGTTTTCCCAAGATCTCCGTACAGTGGGACCTAGACCTCACGTAGCCGCCTCCTATTGCCAATCAAAAGAACTGACAGAGCTCCACCAATCACCGACCTTCCTCGTTCAGTGGCTCCGTTCCCCATCGCAGGGCGCCTCTGGGAGTTGCAGTTTGAATTCGATTCCAGGCTGGGAGGCGCCTTTGCAGCTCTTATCTACTCTGCCCTTAGAAGCACAAAACTACAAATCCCAGGGTCCTTCGCGGCCAACATAGTCAAGTGGCCCGTGGAATTGGCCCAGGATGACAGCTGGAGAATGGAGTCAGGTACTGGGACCCGCTTCATGGGGACCGGGGTGGGTGGTCGCTGTGGGGCATTGAATTGGCTGCGCGAAACGGGTGCAGAATCATGGCAAGAGAGTTATGGGAGCCTAGAGGAGGTCCTGTCGGACTGGGAGCCTGACCTGCAGTGGCAGGCGGAAGGGACAACAGTAGGAGCTGAGTATTATCTCCTGAGCTCTTAATGGTGCCTTTGGCCACTCTCTCCCTCCCTGCCGCTAGCACAGGACTGGAAAGAAGTCGGGATTAATTACTTTGACATCTTGTCGGGGAGACATCAGGACAGAATTCTGTCACAGCAGTTATAACATTTGGCACCACAATAAGGTGATGAGCCAGGGTGATGCCAGAGGCAGGGTGTGATGCCATAGGAGCCCTCAGTGAGTTCAAGACCTGGTAACACCACAATTTGATGAGGGTCATCTTGATACTGTGGTATGGTGTTGGCCATTTAATATTGTGGTTATAACGGTGACATGGAGGCTTTGCTAGAACTATGCTAATAGTGTTTCTGTTTATGGAAATCCCAAATAATGCCATAGCAGAAGAGATGCAAGGCTTATCCTTTTTAGGGCATATCCAGAAGAACAGAATGTCAAAACTAGTTAATGATACGAATACACTCAAGAAAGAGAATGATTATATTTATCTTGTTATGGTGTAGAACACAGCTTGGCAAACTTTTTGTAAATAGCCAGATAGTAAATATTTTAGGCTTTGAGGGCCAAAAGGCAGAATCCTGGATAATTTGTAGGTACTTATATAACGAGAGAAAACAAATTTTAACAAATGTCTAGTTCTGAATTTCAAAATATAATAGTAATAATAGAGTACTTTTTTTTTTGTAATACAGGACTACTAGTGTGAATAATGGAATTGGGGGGGAGGCAAATTTGTTTAATTGGGCCTCACAGTCAGTGTTCCCTATTATCAAAATTGTTCCAAATGTTCATCTGTTAATACTTATAGATAATGATATTTTACCCATTTTATTTTATAAATGTCTTTTCACATAGATAGGGACTTCCAAATACTGATATCAATCCAGAAACATATTTTTGTTAACTTTTGAATACATTTTTATTTCAGAATAACTTTAGATTTGTAGAAAAGTTGCAAAGATAGTAGAGTTCCTGTGTACCCCTCACCCATTTTCCCCTATTGTCCTTTTCTTATTTTAACAGCTTTTTTTGTGATATATTTTACATACCATAAAATTCACCCATTTCAAGTGTATAATTAAATTATTTTTAGTAACTTACTGAATGGCTCAGCCATCATCATAATCAGTTTTAGAACATTTTCACTTCCCCAATAATATCCAACATGCTCATTTCACTCCCCCAGTAATATCCCTCAGTTAATCTTTATTCCCACTCCCGGCCTCAGGTAACCTATAATCTTCTTTCTGGCTCTATAAATCTGCCTATTCTGGACATTTTATCCAAATGAAATCATACAATATGAGATATTTTTTGCCTGGCTTTCTTCACTTAGCATAATATTTTGTGGTTCATCCATATTATAGCATATATTTGTACTTTATTGCTTTTTATTGCCGAACAGTATTCCATTTTATGGATATAATACATTTCATCTATCTCCTCACTAGTTGATAGATATGCAGGCTGTTCCCAGTTTTGGGCTATTGTGAATAATGCTGCTAAGTGCATTTGTGTGCAAGTCTTCATGTAGACATATGTTTTCATTTCTCTTCAATATATCCCTAAGGCTTGAATTACTGGATCATGTGGCAAATTTATGCTTAACTTTTCAAGAAACTGCAAAATTTTTTTCCAAAGCAATGTATGAGGGTGTCTATTTCTACACATCCTCACCAACATTTCTTAACATCTGTCTTTTTTATTATAGCCATGCCTAATGTGTGTGAAATGATATCTCACTGTGGTTATAACTTACACTTCTTTAATGACTAATAATAATGAGCATCTTTTTTTTGTGTGCTCATTAGTCATTTGTATATCCTCTTCAGTGCAGTATATGTTTATATATTTTTCCATTTTTAGATTGAGTTGTTGTATTCAGTTTCTTTTTATTGTTGAGTTGTAAGAAGTATTTATGTATTCTGGATATAAGTCCCTGTTAGATATATGAAATGTAGATATTTTCTCCCAGTCTGTTGCTTGTCTTTTCATTTTCTTAATGTTGTCTTTTGAATTTTGATGGGGTTCCATTTATCATTTTTTCTTTTATAGACCATGCTTCTTGTTGTACACTTTTTACAAGTGTGCAATTTAATAACTATTAATATGCTTTAGAGCCATGTTATCATCACCACAATCTTTTTAAAAACATTTCCATCACCCCAGAAGGAAACCTCATGTGCATTTTCAGTCACTTCTCATTTCCACTCACAGCCATAAGGAACCACCCATCTATTTTCTGTCTGTATGGATTTTCATTTTCTTGACTTCAATATAAATAAAATGATACAATATGTGATCTATTGTTTTTGGCTTCTTTTACTTTATCCAAATTTTATTTTTATTTATTTATTCATTCTTATTTTTTTTATTGATTTTTAGAGAGAGGAAGAGAGAGAGAGAGAAAAAGAGAGAGATGAATTGATTGCCTCCCACATATACCCTGATCAGGGATTAAACCTGCAACCTGGGTATGTGTCCTGACTGGGAATCGAACCTCCCATGTTTTGGTGTATGGAATGATGCTCCAAGTTAGGCCAGGGCAATTTTATACAGATTTTACTATGTATCAGTATTTTGTTCTTTCTTATGGATGAATACTATTCCATTGTATAGCTATACCATATTTTATTTACCCATTCATCAGTTGATGGACATTTGGGTGGTTTTTACCTTTTATTTATTATGAATAATTCTGATGTAAACATTCATGTACAAGTTTCTGTGCAGACATATGTGTTCATTTTTTTTATTCATATCTAGGAGTAGAATTTCTGGGCTACAGGGTAAGTCTGTGTTTTGCTTTGTGAGGGATTGACAGATTCCTTACCAAAGTGACTGTACCATTTACCCCCTTCCCCAGCAATCTATGAGGTTTTGAATTTCTCCACATCTCTACCAATACTTGTTAATGTCTGACTTTTTTTTTATTATAGCTATTCTAGTGGGTATGAAGTGATATCTCATTGTGACTTTGTTGCTTTGACTTTTGACAACTATAGGAATTGAAGAAAGCATGTTGTAATCATTTGTGATTCAATGTTAGTTGTCAAAATGACTTTACTACAGTGTAAGTTTCGCATGTAAGTGCTGTTTTGCCTTGCAATTCTAGGTTGAATGAATTAAGAAACATTATAAAGTCTGCAGCAAAAGCTACTTATCAGAGGCATTCATTGTTTGATAATAGTGGTTGAGTGCTCTTCTAACAATTTAAAAATGTAAAAGTCATTCCTATCTTACTTACTATACAGAAAATATAAAATTGACTTAATTTAACCTGCCAGATGTAGTTTGCTGACGATTGGTATAGAACAAAAGTGTCTTGGATGTAGTAGGTATTGAAAAAATATTTATCCAGTTTATTGCAGAGGTACATCAGGCCTATTGTGTGCTATTCACAAAAGATTGGATATAGCAATATGTCACCATAATAGCACTTCAAGGAATTGGATCTGATTGTTAGAAACAGCTGGATAAACAACTCTAAGTGCCTCACCTACTGAGAGACTTGTTTGGGTAATACTGTTTTATAGACAGGGTGTTGTGCTTTTATTTTATTTGATATGACATGGTGGTTAACTTTTAGTTCTGAGTTTCTTAAGTTAAAGGGTGAGGTACCCCTTGACCTTTTGAAAGCTACAAGACAAAAGGATCTCTAAGGGAGAAGGCCACTTCTTTTTGTCTCTAGCCCCAAGTCTTGGAGGAATAGCAATCCCATATTTTATTTATCTATCCAGAGTCAATGCGATTGAATTTTCCCTGTTACCTTTTCTACTGCTCACCTACATTTGAGGTGGTAGTTCAAATGAAGCCAAGTTCATTTTTGTGACTTCCTGAATAATTTTAACACGTTAAGCCCTATGTCAGTCACAGATGATTGACACTATCTTTTTCATCTGAAAGGAAAACAGGCTGGGTGCTTAATGCGCTAAGAATACTTAACATTTATAGATTATATATTCAGTTATTGGGCTTATCTCATTTAATCTTTTACAACAATCCTGTGAGGTTGGTACTGTTTATTATCCTGCAGGCCCAACTTTTAAAAAATGAGAATACAGGTACAGAGAAGTGAAGGAATATGACTAAGTTCACACAATTTAGTAGAAGTTAGAGCTAAACTGGAAATGCAGGACTATTCTGCCCCAAAGCCCTAGCATTTAACTACTACAATGTACTGCTCAATTTTGCCAAAGATGAAATTATGTATGAATGCAAACCTCAAATAATACAATACTAGTTCCTGTAAAAGCTCTTTGGGCTGTAATTCTGCCTGTGATTGTGGTGAAATGACATGTTTTTCATATTCAGAAACAATGCTGTCCAATAGAACTCTGTGTGATGATGGAAAAGTTCTATATCTAAGCTGTTATAGTATGGTAGCCATTAGTCACACTGTGCACTTGAAATGTGTTTAGGAACTAAAATTCTAGTTGTATTTAATTTTAATTATTTTAAATTTAAATAGCTTAATGTGGTTAATGGTTATCATTTTGGACAGTGCAGAGAGAGACAATTTCTCCCCATTTGCTCCTTTCTAATTATTACTAAATATTTTATCCAGTGCAAATATTTTCCCCCATAGCACAACTGGAAATGAATATATTCTCCAGTGAAACAAATACGAGGACCCCACACAGGGCATATGGAAATCAATGACTTGTATGACAGTTATAGGAATAGATTCTGGGTTATCCAGAATGAAATTTCTCCATACCCACCACTTACTAAAGTTTGAACAACTGGCCCAAAGACCCTTCGCAATTGACATTTTATTGTGCACAGATATAATTTGTTTATGTGGCTTTTTGCAAGTACTCCATAATCGCCAGTTGCCTAGTTTAAGATGAGTTGTTTTAATCAGTGGCTCTAATATTTTAAGCACGTATTTGATGCTACAAATTAATGCACTTGGTATTGTATGTCACTGGCTTATACAAACCTTTCCTATTTGGAAGCTATCCTTTCATAAAACTGCCGTATTTTTATAGATGATTATAATGAAATATTTTATTTACTTCTTGGGTTTTAGCTTCCATGTTCTTGTTTCTGAGCCATTTGCTTTATAAGTGTTTTATTTTTCAAAACATTTTAATCCTCACCTGGAGATATGTTTCCATTGATTTTAGAGAGAAAGGAAGGGGGGGGGGAGAGAGGGAGAGAGAGAGAGAGAGAAAAAGAGAGAGAGAGAGAGAGAGAGAGAGAGAGAGAGAGAGAGAGAGAGAGAGAGAGAGAGAGATATGAATGAGAAACATTGATCAAATGCCTCCCACACATGCTGGGTATGTGCCCTGACCAGGAATTCAACCTGCCACCTTTTGGTATTCAGGATGGCGCTCCAACCAACTGAGTCATCTGGCCAGGGCTCTTTTTAAACTTTTTATTTAAAATAATAAAATATTTACAAGAAATTGCAAAAATAGTACTGAAAGGCTCCATATACTCTTCATCTAGTTTACCCCAAACATTACATTTCACATAATTATATGATATGATATTATATGATATGGGAACCAGGAAATTGACATTGGAATGAAATGTGTGCACTTCTATGTTATTTTTATCAGATATATAGATTTGTGTAACCATCACTGCAGTTAAGATACAGACATATTTCATCACTAGAAAGCTACTCTTTTATAGTCACACCCATCACTCACCCCACCATCTATAATGACAAATACAGATTTGCTCTCTATAATTTTATATACATTAAATCATAAAGTATATTACTTTCTCCAATATTTTTCACTTAGCAAAATGATCTTGACATCCATCTAACTTGATATGTTTATTAATAGTCTGTTGTTGTTTTTTTTATTACTGAGAAGTATTGCATTCTGTGGATATACTAAGATTTTAGTTATTTCCAGTTTTGGATTATTACAAATAACACTGTTATTAATATTTGAGTATAGGTATTTTGTATAGCTGTAAATTTTCATTTATGTGATATAAATGCCCAAAACTGATTGCTAGATCATATGGTAAGTTTTTATTTAAGTTTTATAGAAGCTGACAGACTATTTTTCCTGAGTAGGTATACTGTGTTACATTCCCATTAGCAACGTATAAGAGAGATCTAATTTCTCTGTATTCTCATCAGCATTGTCATTGTTTTTTATTTTAGCTGTTCTAATAGGTGCATAATGATAGCTTATTGTGATGTTATTTTCATTTCTCTAATGGCAAATGATGGTCAACATCTTTTCATGTATTTATTTGCCATTCCTATATCTTCTTCAGTGATAATTCATGTCTTTCAGTGTGTTTATTACTCTGATTGATTTTCAAATATCAAATCAGCCTTGCATTCTTGGAATAAATCCACTTGGTCATAGTATATAAATTTGTTTATAGATTACTGAATTATAATTTTGAAAAGCTATTATGTTGTTAAGGATTTATGTGCCTCTAATTGTTAATGATATTGGCTTATTATTTATTTTTAGTACTGTCTTTGTCTGATTTGGATATCAATGAAATATTTGCCTATATTATAATAAGAATTGGGAAGTATTCTCTCCTCTTTTATTTTCTGGAAGAGAAAATATTGCTGTTGTAATCAAACCTGCAACCTGCGTATGTGCCCTGACTAGAAATTGAACCAATGACCTTGCCCTGACTAGAAATTGAACCAGTGACCTTTCAGTGCACAGACAATGCTCAATCAACTGAGCCACATAAGCTGTGTAATATTGCTGCTGATTCTCTTTTAAGTGGCTGAAAAATTCTTCCGTGTAACCATTTGGTCCTGGAGATTTCTTTTTGGGGAGTTTTAAATATACAGAGTCATTCAATGGATATTCTTTTAATTGTGTTGATCATTTCCTTTGCTGTGCAAAAACCTTTTAGTTTGATGTAGACCCATTTGTTTATTTTTTGTCCTTTGGTTTTCCTTGCCTGAGGAGATATGACAGAAAAAAATACTGCTATGAGAAATGTCTGAGATTTTACTGCCTATGTTTACTTCTAGGATTTTTATGGTTTCAAATCTTAATCCATTTCAAGTTTATGGTAGTGTATGGTATAAGAAGGTGGTCTAGTTGTATTTTTTGCACATATCTGTACAATTTTCCCAATGCCCCTTATTGAATAGACTACCTTTACCCCAATGTATTTTTTTTGCCTCCTTTGTCAAATATTAATTGACCACAAAGGTGTTGATTTATTTCTGGGCTCTCTATTCTGTTCTATTGATCTACATGTCTGTTTTTATGCCAGTAGCATGCTGTTTTTTAAATTTTATTTTTCATTGAATTTATTGGGGTGACATTGCTTAATAAAAATTATATATATATTTTTAGGTATACAATTATATTATATTGTGTGGTCACCACCCCAAATTAAGTCTCCTTCCATCACCATTTATCTCCCTTATACCCTCCTATGTGGCCTTGTAATATAGTTTGATATTAGATAGCATGATGCTTCTAACTTTGTTCTTCTTTTTGAAGATTACTGTGACTATTCTGGGTCTTTTGCAGTTCCATATAAACTTTGGGGTTATTTGTGCTAGTTCTGTGAAATATGTCATTGGTATCTTGGTAAAAACTATGTTGAATTTGTTTTTTGCTTTGGCTAGCATGGACATTTTAATGATGTTAATTCTTCCTAACTATGAACACAGTATATGCTTCCATTTATTTGTATCGTCTTCAATTTCTTTCTTCTGGGTCTTATAATTTTTTGAGTATAGGTCTTTTACATTCTTGGTTAAATTTATTTCTTTGTATTTAATTTTTTTAAAAATTAATTGTGAATAAGATTGTTTTCTTAGTTTAACTTTCAGATAGTTCATATTGGTGTATAAAAATGCAACTGAGCCATGCTGGTGTGGCTCAGTTGGTTGTCTGTACACTGTAAAGTCGTTAGTTTGATTCCCGGTCAGGTCACATACCCAGGTTGCAGGTTTGATCCCAATGCCTAAGAAACCAACCCTCCCCCCCTCCTCCTTCTCTCTCTCTCTCTCTCTCTCTCTCTCTCTCTCTCTCTCTCTCTCTCTCTCTCTCTCTCTCCCTGTCCCCTCTTGCCCCTCTTCTTCCCCCTTCTTCTCTTCCTCTCTGAAAAATTATATTTTAAAATATGCCACTGATTTTTGGATATTTACTTTGTATCCTGCTACTTTACTGAATTTATCTGTTCTAGAATTTGTGTGTGTGTGTTTGGAATCTTTAGGGTTCTTTATATACAGTATCATGCCATTTAATGACAGTTTTACTTCTTCCTTTCCAATTTGGATGCTGAAAGGCATTGAACTTTGTCAAATGCTTTTTCTGCAATTATTGAGATGATTATGTGATTTCCCCTCTTCATTCTGTTAATGTGGTATGTGGTATATCACATTGTTTGATTTACATATGTTGAATCATCATTGCTTCCCAGGGATAAATCTCACTTGGCCATGGTGTGCGATCTTTTTAATGTTGTTTAATTTGGTTTGCTAGTATTTTGTTGAAGATTTTTGCATCTATATTTATAAGGGATATGGGCCTGTTGTTTTCTTTTCTTCTGTCTTTTTCTGGTTTTGTATTAGGGTAGTGCTGGCTTCACAAAATGAGTTTGGAAGTGTTCCCTCCTTTCCAGTTTTTTGGAAGGGTTTGAGAAGGATTGGCTTCTAAAGTTTTTCAGAAAGAATAAAGTTAATTCTTTAAAAGGAGGTATTTAAATGTTTGATAGAATTCACCAATGAATTTACTTGGCCTTGGGCTTTTTCTGTGTTGGTAGATTTTTGATTACTGATTACATCTCCTTAGTAGTTATAGTTATCTTCAGATTTTCTGTTCCTTCATGATTTAGTCTTGGTAAGTTATATATTTCTAGCAATTTATCCATTTCTTTTAGTTTATCCAATTTGTTGACATATAATCAATTGATCATGTTTGTCTTTTATAATTCTTTTAATTTCTGTGGCATAATATATCCTCTTTAGTTTCTGATTTTATTTAATTGAGTATTCCCTTCTTTAACTAATATAGATAGTTAAAGCTTTGCCAATTTTTTTATTAAAAACAAATTAATATTATTTAAATTTTTTTTCTATTCTCTATTTTGTTTATTTCTACCCTAATCTTAATTATTTCCTTCCTTTTGCTAACTTTGGACTAAGTGTATTCTTTTTTCTAGTTCCTTGAGGTATGATGTTATATTGTTTATTTGAGAACTTCCTTCTTTTTAAATGTAGGCATTTATCAGTACATGCTTCCCTCTTAGTACTGCTATTGCTGTATTCTATTAAGTTTTGGATTGTGGTGCTTTCATTTTCCTTTGTCTCAGGATATTTTCTGATTTCCCTTTTGATTACATCTGTGACTGGTTGTTCAAGAGTATGTTTTTAAATTTCCACATATTTGTGAATTTTCCAGGTTTTCTTCTGCCATCAATTTCTAGTTTCATTCCATCGTGGTTGGAAAATATTGTTGGTATGATCTCAGTCTTTTAAAAATTGTTAAGAATTTTTTTGTGACCTAAAGTGATCTTTTCTGTAGAATGTTCTATGTTCACTTGAGATGAATATGTATTCTGTTGCTATTGGGTGGAATGTTTTATGTGTGTTTGTTAGGCCCATTTGACCTATAGTGTTGATCAAGTATTTTCATTCCATATTGATCATCTATCTGAATATTCTATCCATTTTTTAAAGTGAGGTGTTGAAATCCTCTACTATGATTGTGTTTCTGTCTCAGGGGCCACTAGGCATCTATTGTATGCCAGCTCCCCATCAGCACCCAATTCGTGTGAGACAGATATCAGTCCCTCAGGCAGCCTTCCAAAAAATCAGAGCATTGGATACACATTCCACTCCTCTTCTTCCCTCTTGAGGGGTAAGTTTCAAGTTGTGCACCTTCTGATTGCACTGAGTCATGCAAGCCCCAGTAAACTGCCCTCTGCTCTTTATTTTCAGTGGTCCCCAGGCATCCAAGCTATATCAGTTCCATTAGTTCTTTGAGGGAGGTGAGACAGTTACCATTTCCTTGGGCAGCTCTCTGAAAAGCCAGAATGTTGGAGACATGCTCCCTTCTTCACTTTCTTCCTGGAATTGTGGGCTGGGCATTCTCTTCTGGCATTGAACTGTTCCAGCTTGGAGGAGGGCTGATGTGAGTAAAATTAAATTGCTCTTACCTGTTCCAATATGGCTGTTCTCAGCTTTTTGCTCATCTTGGGTTCTGTAACTTCCTAACTGGATTCTAGAAATCTTATACAAGTGTGTTGATCCATATAGTGTTGTTAAGTTGGTGTTTCTGTGGTAGGAAATAAGGGCTAAGATATGCTGTTCTGTCATCTTGCTTGCATGCAACATATTTTGATATGTTTTATTTTTGTTTTTCTCCAGTGCAATGTATTTTTTTTTACTTCTTTTTAAAAAATATATTTTACTGATTTTTTTACAGAGAGGAAGAGAGAGGGATAGAGAGTTAGAAACATCGATGGGAGAGAAACATATATCAGCTGCCTCTTGCACAACTCCTATTGGGGATGTGCCTACAACCAAGGTACATGCCCTTGACCAGAATTGAACCTGGGACCCTTCCGTCTGCAGGCCAACGCTCTATCCACTGAGCCAAACCGGTTAGGGCTTTTACTTCTTTTGAGACTTCCTCTTTGACCAATGGATTATTTAGAGTTTAATTTCCATGAAGATTGTCTTCTTCTTTCTCTCTTTCAAAGTTTTACACACACACACACACACACACACACACACACACACACACACTATAGGCTTGATGCACAAAGATTTGTGCAAGAATGGACCTTTCTTCCCCTGGCTGCTGGCACCAACTTCGCTCAGGCCAGAGCCGCCTTCCGCCTTCCCATGCAGCCCAAAGTCCCAGAGTGACTGGGGTGGTTTGAAATGCCTGAGTCGTCTCCATGGCGATGACACGGGTGTCCCACTCTCCCCCTCCACTTTGCGCTCACATATGCAAATTAACCCACCAGCTTTGTTGGGATAATTTGCATACTCATTCCTGATTGGCTGGTGGGTGTCATGAAGGTATGGTCAATTAACATGTTACTCTTTTATTAGGAAGATATATATCTCCTATATAATAAAAGCCTAGGAGAATCCAAGATGGCAGCATAGATAAACACCTACACTGCTGCCTCGCACAACAATTTCAAAACTACAACTAAAAGACAGAATGGACATCATCCAGAACCACAGGAAAGCTGGCTGAGTGTAAGTTCTACAGCTAGAAGGAAAGAGAGGGGCTCACAGAAACCCAGAGGAACTGCAAAAAGCTAAGGTACGGAGACACGTGCGCTGAGAGAGCTGGTGCCCGAGTACCTGGCTGGCTTTCTCTGGCGGGTGGGAAACGGAGACTCCCAACGGCATTGAACCACTTATCTTACGACAATAAACCCCAGATCCAGCTGAAACTCATACGGGGGGAGTTTGGACTGTGAAAAGGGAGAGGTGCATGGGAATTTAGGGGAGTCACAAAAGATAAGAGGCCTGGTGGCGTGCACGGCACTGCACAGAGGACAGATTGCTGATTGTGCCGCTGGCTTTCATGAGTGGGTGGGAGACAGACCCTCCCAACTGTGCCACTTCTGACTCCACTAAGCCCCTGTTTCTGGCGAAACCCTGAGGACCTAGACTCGTGTGGTCCTGGTGCACAGGGGAGCCGGAAAGGCAATGGTCTAGAGGTCTAGAGGCACTGCGGGTGCTCGTGCACAAGGACTGCTCCAGGAATTACCCAGTCACGTGAGACTCAGGGGCCATGGAGGGCGGAGCCGACTGGAAGGCAAAGCGGTCCCTTAAGCCCTGAGACTCCACCCATCCCAAGCTCAACAGAGGCTTCTTCGGTTTTGCAAGTCTTGTATCATAAGGCTGAATTCAACAAAGAAGTTTCCTTGGCATAGTGAAAATGCCGAGACAAGGCAAGGGATCACAAACAAAAAAAATGGAGGAAAAAAAAAATGACTG